>LQRL01043254.1:8275-28809 GCA_001703475.1 Hydroides elegans
CTGCAGGCTGACTCAGGGCACTTGCCAACATTGAAATCTGTTCGGCCATCATGCATGCAACCGGATGGGAGATCTTTGAAGAATATTTGGGGTGTTGGGATGCAAAAATCATCTCGATAGGCTATGTTTGAAAGTAAAAAGATACTACATAGATAGAGATAGACATAAAATCAATGAAGCCGGATATGTGAGCTTTGTTTCAAGTTGTGTCGTACATACACCTACAGGATAACCTAGGTTTTTTTCTCGGGCATAGACATTCGGATGTAGAAGTCGTCTCGCGAAGATGTGTGTTTTATGAGTCAAAATATACAATAGAGAGAGTTATTACATGGTTGAAGCATTTTACAGGGCATTATCACTCGGTCATTATATTTTGTGATAATGCTTGGGTGCGTAGTCATTTCATTTTTTTTTTGTAAAAAAATGGCTTAATAATTTCAATAAGATAAAATTCGCCTTGTCAGAAATTGAACCCCGCACATATACTAGTACGTTTTGACCGCTGAGAGAGATGTAGGACACGCACACGTCCACTCAAGAGTACTCGTGCACTTTACCTAGTATTGCCATTGTGACGTCAAAATTCAAATTCTACGTAAAGAAATTTTGTTTACTGCAGTTACTACAGTAACTGAAAAGAATGTGAAAGGATAACACACATGTTTATGAAAAAGAATTGATAAGTTTATATTTTGAATTGTAACGTATAACGTTTATTAACCGAACGTTAATTAAAGTATAAGCATGTTATAGCCTGGAATTAAAACAGTATTTGAAAAGGGACTGAAATGAGCTTGATATTCAGCACAAAAGTAATAAAACTTAAGGACTTGTAATGAAATATAGAATTCAAAATGATGATGTGAAAAAATTAAGTAAATATTGATAAAGCATTAATGGACAGGATCGACGAAATGCAAAGTTTAAAGCAGATGTATGATATGATTAACGACATGGAAAATTGTGAATATAATGCATAAAAATGAGCGAACAAATCGAAAGTGTCTATAACATAATACAACCAAACTGAAAGAATATGTACAAAGACTCTTTTGAATAACATCAAGTGACTTCGGACGTACTCTTATATCTACATAAACTGACATACCAGTTTCAAAACCACTATCCGAAAAGGTAGGGGGATTGGTTGGAAAATAGTCGTTTACGCAATGTTACGTTAAGTTACGCACACGTTGCGCAAATATAGTTCACGCCACAAACTCGGGAAAGTGTTCAAAAAATGCAAAAACCCATGTAATAAAAGGAACAAAAAACCTCAGGATCCTAATCAAAATGGTTATTGGCCCTCGGGATAGGAAAAAGTATTGCCCGCGCCCTTCGGGCACGGGCATTACTTTTCCCTATCCCTCGGGCCAATAACCATTTTGTTTAGGACCCTTCGGTTATTATTCCATATTGAAATATCTTTACAAACAGCTGTTAGTGCTTTAATTGTTTATGAAATGTAGTAAATTACACGCGCTTGAAGAAGCATTGGTTAAGTTATAAGGTGTCGTGTAATATATTTTTCATTTTTTAAATATTATGTTTGGTTCTTTGAGCGATTTTGCTTTCTTGACGGGTCGATTAACCTTTATTCGTTCAGTATTAAGCTCAAATGAGCATTTCGTTAAGCGTATGGAATCTCTTTAGAAATATACAACTGTAACTACTCATATTTCACATTGAGTAGAGCTTGTGTTGATGTAATAGAACTGTGTGTATTGGTTGCACGGCATTGGTAGATTCCCGAATCCGCTTCAGTCAAGGACGCGAGTTCAAGGACACTTTGACCTTTGTTGCCTTCGTCTAATAAGACAATGTCACCGTCTTTCATCCTATGATGATTGGGAATATTGAATTTCTTTTTTATTTTATAACAAGACATACTTTATATAAACTGATTATGATATAACTTAAATAATCATATTTTAAGAAGAATGTAACGATCATGTTTGAAATTGAAATACACCGACTGAAATGTGTATAGAGAGCCCTTACATCCTTAGCTAATGTGCAATTCAAGTTATAAACCATCATAGGTATCGTTGTCAACTAGACTGTACATTTGCAATGGATGTACTCAGCGTTGAGGATACCAAGTGGAAATTGACCAGTCTATTAGACAGAAGTAAATATGAATGAATAGCAATGAACTATACTCATAATAACTCATAATAAGTGGATAAAGCAGAGCGCATTATATAATTTGTCTATATACTTCAGCGGGCTCTAGTGTGCACTGTCTTTTATCTTATCACAGACATCTATTCTTACCGATTACGTTTCCTTTATTGTTTTACGACCATTTGAAAGTCGCAGTCGGCAGGTAGTTTTTTACTCGTGTGACTATTAATTTCATTTAGTGTGCCATTGCATAAACTTTTTTATTACGGTGATATATCACGTGACGTAATAGCAACGTACTTTCAGTGTGCTTTTCTAAAATCATATCAATATGGAAAATAGTTTAACATCGTCTCAATGTCGAGCAAAATTTTCTCAAGTTTGGCATTAAAACTATAAAAGAAACTGACCTGCACACGGATGTGTATTGCACCCTTCTTGCTGCATGGGTTCCCCGCTGCACGTGGCATCTGGATCTTGAATAGAAAACTGGAACTCATTTGGATAGCGAATCCTTTCTTATATATGCCATATTGTGTGATGTTTAATGAGGGAGCGACATAATTCCTAATACTAATTAAGTAACAAATGCAAAGGGTTCAACAATATGTGTGTTTATGTTTCGATCTAGTTTTATCAGAAGCATCAGGCATAAGAGTAGTTTTACACCTCTTAAACAGTGGTTCCTCGAGGATAACTTATACAATATATTTTATTTGAATTAATTCTTTTAATATAATAAATATGATTTTTAAAGGTGTGATAACTATCCTTGCTCCATCTACTACTACCACATCATCCACCACCGCCGCTACCACCCCAATGACCACAACAACAACTACTACTACCACATATACAGCTACTATTACAACAACAACAACAACACCCAGCTCCGAGCAAACCACGGCCCCATCCTTATCTCCACTAACCAACCCCACAACCGTCCCCATTACTGCTACAACTGCGACCCAAACTATGAATGACGTCACTACTCAAGCACAACAACAACAACAAGTGACGTCAGCCGCAGTTGATGGCGTTTCAACGTCTGTGCCAATTATGTCGGTGGAGGAGTTTACAGGCCAGTTGATAAACCCTATGTATAGTTTTGTTTATAACGCGTTTTGTTTCATTATTAACCTTCAGTTTCCCATTTGGACCAGTAACTTGTTTTTAAATGGGACATTTGATATCAAACATTAACGTTTTGTTATTACTACCAAACATTTCCTTATTTCCGTTTTCCAAGGGATATTGATAAAACGTCGCATTCAGAAGTGGTTGCTAAGAATTATAGTATTACCTTTAGTTAACTATTTGTTAATTACGTTGATATCATGAGCTTATTAAAACATAATATATTTGTTCCAGTTTAAGTTTTGCAACAAGCTACAAATGTTTATAAACGTGTTTCATAGGCGAATGGAGCCCTTGGGGAACCTACGGCACGTGCAGTGTCGCATGTGGCGGAGGCATCCAGGAACGCACGCGCACATGTGATGTCCCACGCACGTGTTTGGGAGTCGGTACACAGCAGAGTGTGTGCAATAACGCACCATGTCCACGTTCAGGTATGAGAGTCTAAATCTAAATGATAATGTCATAAGAGTGCCGTATATATTTAGACACGCACGTGTCGATAATCATGACCATATTCAATGTATGTTTTGTGTATTGGAGTTTAAGATTACATGGTTGTATAAACGTGTGTAAACCGAATAAATACGGTCGTGGTTGGGAATCGACACGCAGGCGAACGTTTGCAATAAGAAGCTTTTCCCCGTTGAGGTGTAATGGAAATACTTAACAGGAGTTCCATACACCTAGGATTTCACTGCACGATGGTAGCTGAGTTATAATAGATTCATCATAGCACAATGATAATACGCAATTATTGTTGATGTTTATGTTTAACCACTATGTGTGAAAAATGTATTGCATTAAAATAAACGACGACAACTTGAATACGATGCTTTACATTTACAGCTTTTTGGCTTTCGCATTCTTATAAACAATAATACTAATAACAAATGCGATGTGACCCAATCCCCTTTTTTTGTATATCTATTTGAAACATGGACACATTATAAACAAAGAACTGCGCGCGTTATTAATATATATTTATTAATATTTTTATTTGATATATTTGTTTATTTTGTCTTTCCTTAAAGTCGGCACTTGGACCAATTGGGCACAATGGACCACGTGTTCGCATCTCTGCGACAGCGGAAACGGCGGTGGCACGCGTCTGCGCACACGTACCTGTGAACACGATCCGGATGCCACGTGCGCCGGGGAACCCATGCAGGAAGAAGGGTGCAATACACATCCGTGTGCAGGTCATTTTCATTTACCATTTAATTACCCGAATCGGTATATCCATTGACTTTGAGACGACGCTACAATTGTTTTCAAAACTGCTATTTCTTTGGAATGGACGCAGAAAGAGCATTGAGGCAACGTCACGTGGAATTTGGTCGTAATAAAGACGTTCATGCAATGAAACGTAAATGGCATTCATATTTACACAAGTATGAACACAGGCGTCTGCGCTTTTGAAATTGTCAAAATTTGAAAAACAGTAAGAATACATGTCTATAAGGCTATAAGTCTATAATAAGATAATAACCAGTGCATAAACTAGCGTGCACCCGCTGATGATTGATATTGTTAATCTTCCTCCAGACTGTTCCATTCAATGTCCACTGGGTACCCTCAACGCGGAGTGCACCTATTGCGAATGTACAGGGGCACTGACTGCTGGCTGGGTCTACAAAAGCGGAAGCAATCTTATATTGCCGGATGTTAACATCGCACCGGTTCGAGATCCCGAGACGACGATTGCAACGACGGATGTGGACGGAAAGTAAGTGAAATACCCTGGAACACAGACAAGTGCATTGATATCATATTGTGTAACAGGGAAGGGGGACGATTAAAGCAACATGGTTAAATTATCTGAAATAGTATATATGTTGACTCCTACTTATCGATATGGTGCTAAATTGGTGTGTTTACTTGCTTTAGATTCTACTCCTTATATTTTATGGAAATCATAGCTTTCAAAGACATACATAGACTAGTATAGTGAACGCCACCAGAATGTAAATAGATATAGAAAAATGGCACCAATACATTTGTTTGTAACATATTGAACATGATAAACAGGGATATACGTAGCTTTTTGTCATAAAGATAAGTGTCAGACTTCTAGATCTAAAGTCGTTCCCCTTTATTCTCCCAGATTTACCCTGCACGACATTTGTGATGACGTAGAACTTGTCTTCAGCAAAGACGGTTTCCTCAGATTCAATATTACGGCCGCTGAAGCGACAGGGATTAAACGCATGTATAGGATAGGTAAGCGAGTATATGTGTTTTTATATGATTAATCTACTCTTATTGATTTGAGAAATGTAAGAATGTCTAACCTATGACTATTAAATTCATGGGTGGCGCTCTTTTCAAGTGTGTAGTAAGGAATTAAGACCATCCCGTATAACCTATGAAGTACAGAACAAATGAACAACATTAGTACATCTCTAGGCGACTTATTTTGATTTCGAATAAAATAAATAACATATTTTGGCTAATACTCTGTTCATCAAATCCGCAATCTCAAAGATGTATGTCTAAACAAATGTTCCTCACTTTTATCACAGAGTCTTTGGCAATCCAGCGAAACCCCGTCAGCAAGATGCGACTGGTCGGTGAAAATGTGACCCTTTGTTGTCAGATGTCAGGCACTCCGCCACCCAGCTATTATGAATGGTGAGTATGACTTACAAATGGAGTAAAGAATAAGAAAACACTTTATGGGTTAACCTTAACATAATGATGATTAGCTTTACATTGATATCTTATTTCGATATAATATCTGCCTTACCCGATTACCTTCTTGCGACAAATCGTATTATTTTTTTATATATAGACACGACACTGACAAAAACAATACAGATCACGGTTCATAACTTAAATACACGTTAGCTAAGGGTGTAAGGGTTTTCTTTACACATGTCAGTCAATGTATTTGGAATTAAGATATGATCATCGCATTCTTCTTAGAATATGATAATTTAAGATATATTATAATCAGCTTATATGAACTATTGCTTGATATTTAACAAAACGCGCTTCGTATTTCCTTTGTTTGTCCAATGATCATAGGATGAAGGACGGTGATCTTGTCTTATTAGACGAAGGTAACAAAGGTCAAAGTGTCCTTGAACTCGCGTCCCTTACCGAAGCAGATTCGGGAATCTACCAATGTCGTGCAACCAATAAACACAGTGCTATAACATCGGCGCAAGCTCTGCTCAATGTTCAATGTAGGTGATTTGATTTGTATACTTTTAAAGGGATTCTATCCGCTTAAAGTCTTGCGCATTTGAGCTTAAGTGAAGACTGAATGAATAAAGTAAATATGAAGCTGCTGATAAAGCAAATTCGGTCAAAGCGAATTGGTGAACTGAAACACTTCTTATCACAAAAGAATGCAGGGATAAGTCAAAATAGATGTCATAAGTATTATGCCTGCTACAAATGTTATAAAAAAGAAACTGTTTGTATTTTTAGAAATTATACCATTAGAAACTAAAATATAAAACTTATCATTTTACAAAGTATAATATATTGCTACTTATAATTGAACCGATGCTACTTCAAGCAAGTATAAATTACTAATATTTATGCAGAATACAAGATCTTACAGCTGTTTGTAAAACATTATTATATTACAACTTCCACGTTATTCATAACATGTATTTCATCCTCTCTATTGTCTATCTTGCCTCATAAAACGCTCGGATAATACACCTAAATATTTAACCGTAACTCACACATCCGGTTGCATTGATATTATGCCGATCTCCATCTATTTTTCATCATTTTCACACATAGCCTCTCGAGATGATTTCTGCATCCCCACACCCCAAACATTCTTCAAAGATCTCCCACCCGGTTGTATGCATGATGGCCGAACAGATTTCGATGTTGGTAAATGCCCCGAGTCAGCATGTAGAGGCCTTGATGCCAACAATGGGCAGTGTGCTGGAGATGAAAGTCATTGCTGTGGACCTACTGAGTATATGACGGTGGAGGTCGATTGTGGGGGCTTTTCGCCAGTTATGAATGTCATAACAGCATGTGGATGCAGGTTAGTCACATAACTCAATTAAACCACTTAGCACTTGATTTATGGTATTGGTCTAAATATTGTTCTATTTATTTTTGGTTCTAAAAATATAATAAGAACGTACGTGGGAAGGAGTTTCTTGCTGAGATAGTATTTCAACAGCATGTACCGATTCGATATTCAGAAAATATGTAATTAGAAGAAAAAAACAATATGAACATGATAAATTATGTTTAAGTTTTTTTTATTTCGTTATCGATCTAATAATAATGCTAGAATAATAATTACATACAAAGGGGATTTTTTTCTAATTGTTAATGAGGAACCATTTTGCTAGATAAAGAGCATATGAATAATAGTATTTTATATGATACATTGTACATTAATTAACACATTATGATATTCGACATAGTTATAGTTTGTTAATTAACCAATAACATAAAGCTCTTTGTCTAATGCTGTATTTAATTAATTAACTTTCCTCCGACCCTGCCTCCCGATACGAAAATTAACACATGAGGTTACAATTTTAAGGCCTTTATCCTTTAAATTTCAATTCTTGCTATCCCTCAGGCCCTGCCTGCCAATTCGAACCGACATTTGCGGCGAAGTCATAGTTCGATCAGGCGAAGACCCTGTTGCGGGCGCCGAAATCTGGTTTGACTTTTTCTCTGGTCGATTTAACGGATGAAGAAGGTCGATTCAATTTCCTCTCGACGAACACATGAATACAACTCTTGTTATCTATTGATATCATTTTACATATTCATTCTTTCCTTTTGATCAAGCCTCCCCATGAAGGAGTAGGAGTAGAAGTCATTTTATATTCAAATATATTTCTTTTTGTTTCCCTTAGACCCTGCCTCCCAGTTCGAACCCACATTCGCGGCGAAGTCATAGTCCGAAACACCAACGACCCCGTTGTAGGCGCCGAAATCTGGTTCGACGGATCCCTGGTTGATTTGACCAATGACGAAGGTCGATTCAATTTCACCATCAACGAACACCTGAGCCGCATCGTTATAACTGTAGAAATGGTCGTGGATTCTAATCTCATTGGGACCACTCAAGTGCTAGTTGTGCAGCCGGGAGCGGGTGGGACGGTATTCACGACTATTATATTGCTGCAAAAGGCTGCATCGCTGACGTTTGAAAGTATTGCTGGTGCTGAGGTTACTGTAGGGAGTGGAGCAAGAGAATGGCTGTTGGATATTCCAGCTGATGCCTTGTACACAGCAAATGGCGATCTGTATGAGGTTTGATTTGATTTATTGGTGCTACAAATGATATTGTGAATTTGCTCTATTCAAAGTAGGTGATATTTGATATAGATGATGTTTAAAAGTTTATTGAATCATACATGTGTATATTTCTTGATATGATACGATGGTAACTACAATTCGTAGCATGTCGTGTAAAAATATTTTGCTGTATTTTCATAAACATGATACATACAAGACACAACAAACATTAACGTAAAAATGAATATTATAATGTACTAAGGGCGATGTTACACTGAGTGTCACGGAACTTGATCCGAATGATGAGGATTTTCTCGACTTGGCGCCTGGGGATTTCTCTATCACTGATGAAAACGGAGACGAACAGATGCTTATATCATTTGGTATTAAATAAACAAAAATACTTTCTATGCAATAACAACAAAAACGTTTCGACAACGATGTCTTCTATCTTACCATGATACCAAATGATACATTTTTTTCACGTAGATTGATATATGGTTTATGTTTATGTATATATGGCTTTTGTACTAGGGCTATAAGATGTTAGATAAAAGTATGACACACTGAAAAAAGCTATTAACCAGAAATCAATATTTACAAATGAACACGTCTTATTAAGCCATATTTTACCTTGCGTCTTTAAATCAATTTTCCAGGCATGTTTACGATCGACGCCGTAGCCGCGGACGGAAGCCTTCTACAGTCGCCGGGTGTCATCACGATCGAAGTCGATAGCTCCATCGTCGGTGACGAAAATGCCGTTAAATTGTGGTCGGTCGATGCCGCAACGGGACGTTGGGAATTCGAGGACGATCTCGTAGAAGTTTCGGACACTGAAAAGAAGCGCAGAAAGCGTCAAGCTACGAAATACACGACGTCAATACGTGGCATACCAATAGGCCGAGTATGGTATAATTTTGATTCAATCTCGAGTGGCACGTGCTACTCAAAAGTGCGTGTTTACCAATCGGACGGATTGACACCTTTCAATGGTGCCAAAGTGGGTGTGCTTCAAACGTCACCTGCAACGTCCGTTTCTTATGTAAGGGCGTCAACTGATTGGGGCGTGACCAACAATGGCTACTGTATTGCGCATCCTTGTCAAAACTCAGCTAGGCCGCCAACTGGCAGCCTGGTAGAAGGGTTAATTTTTGTTGATTTATATCATAGATTCTTAAGTGCAATACCTGTTGATGCGGCTAGTGACTTGACAACAATGTGGTCTCCGAGTACATTGGCATCTACCTTAGTTGCATCTACGAGTGATGACACTTACCAGACAAACTTGTTTTACGATTCTACAATGGACCATGGTCCATTTTATAACTGGGAGCATCCCAAATGGCATAAAAGCGATGCATGTTCGTATGGAGACAAATCAGAAAATTCTTTCGATTTCATCTTGTCACTTAGCGATTGCGAGGCCACTTTTCCAGATCCGACCTCCGCAGATGTATTTAATGGCGATACCAATGCATGCAATCCAGCGCGATACCATCAACTATACAATTACGTCGACGTCGTAAATGAACAAGTAGAATCATGTTACATGAAAGTCTATGCGCCTGGGTTTGATGACAACACATATTTCGCTGCATTCAATCGCGTTGGTGACGCAAGCAACGGTTACATAGAGCCCGGTGAATTATATGGCTTTTCCACGAATTGCCTACGAGGCGGCTATACGTGTTTGGAGTTGAAAGTACCCAACGGGGCTTCATGTCGTGTCACCGACACGATCGCTGATAGTTTCACTAATGTAACCATCATGCCAGTGGGTATCGATGACTTACATGTTAATGTCCTCGATGCAATATTTGATACGACTGAAGTCACCGATAATACTACGATACTGAGCTTTGCTTTCAATTACGACATGGTTGACAATTGGAATCCGTCTGCTGGAATATTTTGTGAGACCGCGGAGACTATTGAAGGCGCTAGAGGACTGGCCAAAAACAGATGCTTTGAGAGCGGGCTCGATGAATGGTCTGTACAGTTCGGAGGTGAGTTGATTCTATTCTGTATCGTATATTACATGTCTTGAGACATAAAAACTGCAGTGTAAATGTAATAATATACCACCATTATTACGCTGTGTAGAAATTTAGTTTAGAAGAAAAATAACATGGGACTTATCCGCCATAAGTCTTCCTTGATTTTATTTGTTTGGAGTTTTATTGTTTCATATAATAAAAAAACATATATGATAATTTTAAAACATTAAAGAGTTTCATAACAGCTACACGCTTTATCTTATCTATGAATTATATATTTGATATGGCAATCATGTCGGTGCTTTTGATTGTTTCCGCATTACCCAAGTTAATGCTTTGGCGAATTATTTTGGTGAAACAGTGAAATCACACATTGACATTGTTGTTAAAATCATTTTTGATTGAATGTGTCTTGTTCAACCTTCATTGCTACTAAATAAGGTAAATTAAAAAGTGAAGACCAAACTATTTTTCGGCAATTTTTTGTTTGGTGCATCGACCCATGGATAGGTAGAAGATTATTATTCTCAATAATATAATATGTCTGGTCAAAGGCTTTACATTTTATGTTATATTTTTCAATATAGACATGTTTTATAAACCTTATTCCATCTTTTACATTCCGACAAGGCGATATGTTTAGGGAACGGTCAAACGTGGTAAGCAGATTGGGTGTGGCAAGATATGGTTGCAGCAATAGGTTGAGGAGAGTTGAGAAAAGGGGGCAAAAGGGGGGAAAATGAGGATGCAACCCAGTCAACAGAGTTACTGTATGTACGTAAATTGAACATTATACAATTGTATAATTATGGGTAGAATGTCTACCAGCAATCTTTCAACACTTTGAAATTAAAATACTATTTTGTCCAAGACATATATGATTCAAAAATCATTATGTGGGAAGGGGGCTGTATAATATCATAAAACAAAAAATACATAAATTTTGCGATTGGCTCATATATATTTCTGAAATCTCACTTACTTTTGACGCGTTCATCCGTTTCGAAAATTTGTTAGACCTTTTTATCCCCATCAAATAAAACATAAGATTGTATATTCAAAGAACTGCGGGGGAAGGGGTTCCGCAAATAACCTTGATAATACCTTGCATTCATATATGCAACCTGCATGGAAGAGTTGTACTGTTGTTCTCCCTTTGTTGAAAGGCTATAGCCAAATCTGAACAAAGTTTTATTCAAACAATCGAAAATGTTGATGTTAATGCTATTGAAATATGTGCATTATCTGTGTGTTGCGTTGGTAAAACCCATGTATAACTTGCGGGTTATACACTGGTAATTACAGAAGAAGTGTTAATTCCTTAATATCATACAATCACACTTTTATTGCTGAATTAACAAAGTTTATGTATATAACCAGCTGGTTAAACAACATTTGATATCAGATTTCACATACTCAAAATCCAAAGAAGCACTTAATTGAAAGATGATAAAACTTTGCATACACGAACATTATTTGTTAGTTCCTTGAATCAAATGTTACCGCCACCCCCTCAATCCTATTGAGGGGGTGGTATTGGTGCCAAACCCTAAGATGCACCTCACTGAAGACACATGTTTTTCTATTGAATACACCCCATTACTATCGATTAAACAACATTTAAACTTATTTTCGAATGCACGCAATTATCCTGAAGTCAATATGAGAACATCACAGTGTTTTATTTAATACTTCTAGGACCAGACAAAACCGGGTTTTGAAATGGAACACGTAACCTGCATTAGATTTTCGGTTTAAAAATAGTAGAATTCTACGGGTTTAAAGTGGTCACGAACGTTTGAATTACCCTTAAGCTTATTTCTATAATTTCAGACGATGATCGTTGCTTGACCTTGTGTGATGAAACGGGCGCGTTAATAAATCACGAATGTGATTTTTGCACTGCAGATGAAAGCGCTAGAGACCAGTGTTTGTACTATTACTATTACAGATTTTGTCCTGATTATATTGATTGGTTATAATGTATTTTGTTCGATTCTTTATATTGATTATTATGTATTTTGTTCGATTCCCTGCACAAACTTCATTATGCAATTCGACATTGAAATGAAAATCAAAGAACATCAAAAACTTCTGTAATCAAGCAAATGGTATATGAGTTTTTTTTAACTCAATGAGATATCAGCTAATGATAGTCAATGTTAAGAATCGGTTTCCGCGAACCAGCTAAATATACATGATGTTTCAATGTTTGAAAACCCTCGATAAGTTGCTTGTTTATTGCTTAAATAACTTACAATTTAATTATTTCAAATTATAAGATTAGAACGTTGAATGACAAATCGCTAAAATTAATTTTTCATTAGCATTTTTGATGCATATATAACGATAAAAAGTTGTGACATAGAAAGTCAATAAAAATATAATTATAATCCCTTTAGAAATTCTGTATATAATAACCGAGTTACAGAATATAGTGTTATTTGAGTTGTTTTCTCAGATCACAATAAGAATTTATTATGATGGATTGTGTGGATTATTGTTACCTGAACACACACCAGTAGGTAGTACGTTTGTTGGACTGACATGCACTTGTATCAAGAACAATATTTGATTTGTTTCATTTTCTAGTAAATTGTATCGATGTACATATCTATTGTTGATATATCTTGTCAAAGTATTTTTCATAATAAGAATATATTCTAAATATAATTATTATTCAAGATGGACTATAGTTGTGTAGTACAATTCTTAATATTTACAGTTATTTGATAATTGTGTTGTTTATTGTGATATATGCATTGCTATATACCGTAAATATACTTTTCGGCGCTTTTAGAAATTAGACAACTATCTATTTAGAGTTTATACAGGTATCTAAAATATATTATATCTAAGTGTGGATAAAATATGTCTATTTTAACTCGATAAATATTCCTAAAAAAATATGCAAATTTGCACCATATGGAATAAATCTATATATACTCCCCGACGAGTTATTCTTAGATTCTTGAGCGTCATTTTCAACGATGCTTTTTGCCATTTAGGGATAATCTTTAGATATATGGATAATTTATATCAGTGTATAATGAGTAATAAAGAAATAAATGCAACCTTATGCTAAACTTTTCTTAAACCTTAACGTCAGGCGAATCAAGATTCTGATTACATGTTTGTTCTTATGATTTATTTTTAATTGCCGAACTTGAATGCATAACGAAATAAGAGTTGTGCATTAATTAGTCTTAAGTAAAGTGAAATCTGTGACAATCGGGCAACTATGTTAAGATATGGAAAAAAAAGTGGTCAGGGTTCAGAGCAAAATGGATAACATGATAAACCGTTCAGCGCTATTTGGCACTGTATATAGCGACCCGGGCATGCGATTTTTATATGAAATGGACTTTTGTATAAAAGAACAGGTAGGTCACCTGCATAAATTGGTCAAATTCACAGAAAATATCCTTATAGTAGATATATTGTAAATTAAGGTTAACCCAAAGGGTTGACATTTTGGAGCGTAGTTATTTAAAGTTAGTGCGGCAACAGCAAGCCCCTTTTATACCATCTGTACCATCTATTTCTAGTATCTGAAAACGCTCAAGCGCCAAGTTCCGTACCGCATATGCTATGCACAAGAGGAGGTACTGTGAGGGAACACATGAAATCACTTGATGCATTCAATGAGAATAATGTCCCAATACAAATGTGATGTTGTCTTTAAAAACCAATACAAGATCAATTGAAATAATATACCTTATCAGCTTAATTAAACCTTTATGGACGGAAACTGTTTTGGCGGAAAAATTGTGTGGAAACTTTTTGTTACATGTGGTCAATTTTAAAAACTTTATGGGTGGAAACTTTTTGGTTGGAAACATTGTGCATGAAACATTTTTGTCACATGTTGTCATTTCTTGATACATTATAGGTCGTGTCTATTCGGGCCGGATTCCTGATTATGATATGGTTAGTATTGTCAATCATATGCAAAAGAAAATTAATTGATATCATCAAGTTTGGCTTTATTGTGCACGGATTAAATCGCGATATCTGAAAACTCTTAATCAAAACTTATGAATAATATGAAATCAAAACTACACATTGTCAGGCGGCTGTATTGTTAAGTAAACTTACTTTCTTTACCATCACTTCTTGATAATATCAGCGTTTAACGGAAATGGGCCACTCAAGGTTTATACACGGTTTGTCATGGAGCGAATTCATTTCAGGTGTTCTTGGATAAATGGTGCTTGTTGTCCATACAAATGTTTAGTATTTTCATATGACATGACTAATGTATCACTTGACGCAGCTTTAGTCTCAGTGCTAAAATGTACGTTAGTGAATTGTTATCTTTAAGTACGAGACCATTCATATGAAATCCAAGCAGCAACACCGTCATTTTGCAGCTTTTCAATAATGTTCACCTCAAAGTTCTTTGGAATCTCTGACAAACAAATGTAGTCTTGAAATAAATAAGAATGTAAAAGGATAAATACCATGATTTTCTATATCGCTATAGTTGTTAAATTTCATGTACATGTTGGTATATTCTGGTATAGTGTGCCGAAAATTGATGTATGTCATTTATATTGTATGTCTTCCATCGCCGCCTTAGCAGTTGTTCTTTTTTTGTCACTGACAGAACTATTTCGGAGAAACTATAATAATGTTTAAAAGAAATATATGTGTTTTCATTTTATTTTATAAGCCTGTACAACATCGTTTATTTCACGATTAAAGTTTTATATACATCAAATAACATAATAACATGGTATTGTATTACATTAACCAACAATAATAATAAATAAAATGATACATGATATAGTAGTAATAACAGTAAATATCAGTCTAAACTGAGTGCATTTAGTTCAATAACAATCTGAAATCTATACAAATTTGATATATACATAGCGGATGTCAGTTATATATTCGCAGTTATACCACTTGTATATTACTATATTTACATTTTGGCATTCAAAAAACAGTTCACATCATATAATTATCAGAAATAATGAAACAAAATTGTATATTTAAAAAATAACATTTAAGCAGTTTCATACTGACCGAAACACCTTGATAAAGTTCTTTTAAACATATATATCACACACTATATTAAGATGTTAACGTTTTTCCATGGCCGAAAAGCTTTTAATTGCTGTCTATACCCAGTTTCGAACTAACCACAAGGAAACACTGACAGTTAATGTTTGAACAATTAAGAAAAATTGTTACTTTTTTGCAACAAAAGGGTTCAAATAGTCGTTATGTTTATGATTTTAATTCCATCGTTTGATGAATTGCAATTCCGTTGGCTTGGGAACCAAAGTAAATCCGAAATGTCCCTCGTCTTCTACTTTATCAAGTCCCTTTGGAGGCAAAATTTCAAAATTCTGCAAAATATTGGCCGTATAAAGAAACAAAATTTGCCTGGCAAAAGCTTCCCCAAAGCACGGACGCTTTCCAAATAGGAAGGGCACGAATTGGGGATTCATTTGAAAATGACCTTCAGAATCCAGGAATCGTTCGGGCTTGAACACATGTGGTTCCTCCCAAATATTGGAATCCCAGTACATACAAGGGCTAATAGCAAGGAGTTGTGTACCTTTTGGAATCGTATACCCATCTAATGTATTTTCAGTTTCAGCATAGTGGGGGAGACCATGGGGTAGAATTGGTTTGAATCGTTGGGCTTCCCAAATCAGAGCTTGCATATAATCAAGGCTATCTTTATCATTCATTGAAATGGTTCTATTACACCCAATAACCCGGTCTATTTCGGCATGGGCTTTCTCTTGAATTTTGGGGTAGTTGGCTAGTAGAACTAGCATCCATTGGATACTTCGACCTGATAGTTCGACCCCGTTAAGAAGAACATCAACTGTTAACTGATGCAGATTTTCAATGTCACCCCCAAAGCTATCTGATTTTATATCGATATGTTTATCAATGTAAGCATGGAGAAAATCAGTCGTTTGTCCTTTCGTATGAGACTCTACATGTTGCGCAATTTTATCCTTAATATCCTGCTTCATTATACCATACTGATCCATTACAAATTGAGCTTCTTTAGCCAAATGAGGTAGGAACCGCATAAATCCCCATATTTCCAAAACCCCCACATTGTTATCATATGTATTTTCGATACTTCCCGTACACTCAATAGCCCTTTCATAATCTACCCGATCCCCAACTAACAGCTTATACAAAATATTGAAATGCGAAATCATCACTGGTTTAAACGCATTAAACCCGTTTTTATCATTATCAGCAATTGAACCAATCAGAATGTCCAATTCCTTCTGGATCCGGGGTTCCATGGCTGCGCGACCGAAACCGAGGCTGTGGAGAATCTTCATTGTTCGGGATCGGGTTTCCCGGAATCGAGGGGTGTAGTCGGATCCCGAAAATCCTCCCTTTTTGTCGGTAAAGCTCATGGTCAACCAGCCATTACCGCGACCTACAAAAGCGAATTTTATTTAAGATTAAAGTGGTGTCAATGAGTGGTAATGCATACTGATAAGCACATAGGAATTAGTTAAAATAAGCGAGTTTCATTAAAAAATGTTTATATCTATTGATAACAAAATACAAACCAACATTTTGATACCATAGAAATATTGTATATTTTAAATGTAAAATTGATACATATACATGTAGTGTCGATGTCGATGCACTCCCTCAAGTTCAAAAACGTCTCTGTTTAAGTCATATAATTCACTGGTATAATTTAATTTGGTATTTTCTTAATATGATATTTGCAAAATGAAAAAAATGGTAACAAATAAATGAATAAATGCCTCGTCTTTTTGAACAATCACAATCATATCATGTAATTAAAATTGTTTGATTAAAATTAAAATCTAATCTAATATTGACCGCTCAGTTAAAAAGTACAAAAGCTTAAATTCTTTATCATTAGAACAACGGCTGACAAAATGATTCAATAGACCGTCAATGAGCATTGAACAGAGAGAACATCTTTAACAAAAAAACTCTTAAATGTTACGGGTAAAAATCTAAAAATAAATTATAAACACAAATGTAAATAAAGACTGCTCTCATTGAAATGAAATGGTATTGGCATATACAAGAAAAAGTATCTATTAACGAATAGCATGTTGGAAATGTTAGCATTAAAACTATTTTCAATTTTCAAGTGGTATCCAATCATTTCTTTGTGACGCGATTGAACTTAAAACAAGATAATCATTTACTCATTTGTAATTGTTGGCATCATCCTATCGCATTATGAATAAAATAAAAGGGAATAAATGTAGAGTACATTTTTTAAGACAACACTACTTTAAAATGCTCATTAAACTTTACATATTGAACATTTGTTATCATCTTAGAAAAATGTATTCTACTGAATTCATCCGTTACCTGAGAAATGGTTTCCTTTCGTGTCCAGTGCTTCCTTGATGATTCGCTTTGAAGCCATAATGATCAAAGGAACGTTGCCGATAAACAAAGTGAAGACTTCTCCATATTTCTGCTTCATCTTGATGAACTCTGGGGCCGTAGTGCCGTGGAACAGTAGTGAACCTAAATAATGTTTAAAACATATTTAATAATCATTGCATACTGTATACTTGTGATAACATGATTGGACACCTCTGCGTATTTCTGTTTTATCTTGACGCACTCAGGGGCCGTAGTGCCGTGGAACAGTAGTGAACCTGGATAATGTTAAAATATATATATAAGTTTGACTGGACAATCAAACATTGTTAGTATTCCCTGAGTGAACCAGCGTATGTTGACATTGCCTGAAAAAACATTAGCGAATGTGAACATGCGCTTATTACACCGATTGACTGGTACATACATTTATCATAATATCATCATATAAATTGTCTATTAACTGTAAATGTTAGAACAATAATTCGTCTGTTTCCTATATTGATGTGGGGTAAATCTAGGAAATCTGGTTTTTATGAAGAATATGTTCATTTTTTTCGTAATAAATAGCACAAAGTTAAGCCTATGTTGACTATGTCAGGCAATTCATCCACCGTGTGAATCAGCGTATGTTGAAATTGACTGAAAATTTCCAGGCTATGTCGACATTAGCTAATATTTCAAATTGACGATAACAGTTTTGCGGATAAATACAATGTATTTAAAAGGCAGTGAAGCAATTTACAATGATTTACAATGATTACGAATACATGATCTTAACAGTGTCGACAAATTTAAATAGGTTATTTAAAGCGCTCGCATTGTGGTTTACTAACGCTGGACTTACAAAGTTCGAAGTTGTTTATCATTTAATTGGGTTATAATAACCAATTATAATAATGAGAGTGAAGCTTCAAATTAAAGGTATCTTACAAATCTAATGACAACTTTGACGACTTATATTGCATAAAACGGATTATGCAATGCGGAATATTTCAAGTATTGCAAATTTCTAGGGCAAAATCCGATTGATTTACAAAATTCTATATTTCTATGCATGCAAATAAACAAGTTATAAAAGAAAAACCATTTTCGTGATGTTTTTCTCAATTTTATGCGAAAATCATGACATGCCTATGAACTTCTATTAGAACCACTGTCTACAAATAATTGAGACCTTTTAAAATCATAGTGTTGGAACCTATAGAAGAGTCGCACCTTACCGGATGAGTGATTTCTACAATACAAACAATCAACTGATATTTCTTAGAATTAACCCAGTAGCCTTAAAGTCCAACCATTCGAAATTGTGAATGTATAGGGAGAGGGGTAATATTATGCATATTTTTTTAGAATCCAAACATATGTTTTCAAAGTATATACAATCAATTGAGTTTAAAAGTATAGTGTTCAATATAGTTTTAATGACACTAATAGTACACGGAGAGAGAGAGGTCTGTTATTAGGGTCGACGATGACTCAATTGCTAATTGAACTAGTCAATTAGCAATTGAGGCATGATTGACTGCAAAAGACTGCTGTCAATCATGCTGTGTATGGCCTATCACTGGTTGAAGGTTCATGTGCATAAGTGAAATGATAGAATGACTTGTTCTTAATTCAACTGACAGTTTATATAGAACTGCAGTGCTCGAAACTCACGGGGGCCCAGGGGCCATTGGCCCCCGGATTTTCCTAATGGCCCCTCGGATTTTGAGGTCGAGGGCCCAAAGGGCCGCCCAAACATTCAAACCTCCTACATATGAATATATATGTACGGGCCACGAGATTTAAGTTTGGCCCCCCGGTTTTAAAGAGCGGGGGCTCGAAGGGCCCCCGCGAAAAAAATCGAGTTTGGAGCCCTGGAACTGTGAGAAAAAAATATTATTAGACTATATTCATTCAGTAGCATGTCATGGCTACATAACAAAAACGATCTTAAATTGACCCAACTAAATACAAAGATATTAGATATTAACATGACTATTTTGTAGGCTTGGATGAAAAAAAACAAAAACGTGAATCTACATTTGAAATAAATAAAAAAGTAGCTACAATTTTGCGAGTGGGACGCACAACTGTTTATTGCGTTAAGAGCAACTATTGAGTGAGAGTGAAAGTGAAAGCGAACATTAGCAATCAACAAAGGTATGTTTTTAATAAACAAGAACAAGCCATCGTAGAGGGCCAAGCCCCCAACCTTCCACCCGACAGTTTCCATTCCTCATTCTACCCTTTTCTGCATCCCCGCTTTTGTTTCTACGTTTAAATATTTATATTTTACCATTTCCTTCTCCGTTTTTCCCTCATCATTTATTTATCTAAATATCTAATACACGTATTTCATTTTTGACCATCAAAGAATATAGGCTATAATTTTTCATTCTTAAATTTAAAAATATATATATCTTAACCGAGCCCTTTATATGTTGATTAAAATATTTTAATTAGTGTTAATTAATAAACGGGTAGAATTATCATAACAAAACATCATATTTTAAATTTAATTGCAAGAATTTCTTAGAAAATCGGTATTTTGTGTGATGAATACAACATCTGTGTTTATTGGTGAAAAAAATTAATCAACCGATAAGTAATTAACATCTTACACTTATTTCAATTGTCGCGCTGTTAATCCATTGTTACATAAAGTCAACAATG
>LQRL01043278.1:1744-14701 GCA_001703475.1 Hydroides elegans
AAAACCATATGTTTAAATCTTGGGGACTTTATGTCCGGGGTCTTTATGTCTTATGCTGCATTTTAGTGACTTTTGTCCGGGGACTTTAATGTCCTATGTTGCCTCGATTTTAAACTCTGACATAAACGTTTTCGTAAAAAAAAAAAAAACAAAAACAATATGTTTAAATCTTGGGGACTTTGTGTCCGGGGACTTTATGTCCTATGCTGCATTTTAGTTACTTTTCGTCCGGGGACTTTATGTCCGGAGACTTTTGACCTGGATTCTATTGAAATATATTTATCGATATATATGTTTAAAAAAAACGATAGTTTTTTTTTCAATTAAAAGAGAAACAATAGGAACAATAGAAACAAAACTCGAGTTCAGTAACATTATTTCTAAACCGTAATTCCTATTTTTTGCATGTACCTTCTCATTTTGTACTAACATTTTAGACCTAATTAAAATAAGAAAAACATACATATATAAAGCATACCTTTTTATAGGGAATATTAAGTTAATTTATAAAATCGTCTACTAAATATTGTCATGTAAACATCATTATGGCCTTTCAGCATTTTCTATCACGAACTATCCAAAATTTAAGAATTTGGCAATTGGTTCCTAGCACTTCGGCCACAATTGGAAAATACTTCTCAGTCCATCAGTAAAAATATACCATTTGATATCTTCGAAAATTTACTCTAAAATACAATTTGTTTAATCAAGCATTTTTAAAATATGAAATGAACAGAATGATATAGCAAACTTATATAAACTTATATAAACTAATATAAAAAAAAAACTTTTGTATTTTGAATACATGTATGTGTTAAGAACATTTGTTCAAGGACCCAATCCATTTACATTGGATGAGCTCAAATCAATCAAATATTACCAGCGTTAGAAAGTGTAAAAATTGCTAGAAAACTTGGCGATTTAACTAACAATAACTATTATTAAAAGCGATTAATTTATTTTAAAAAATCAGCTGACGATTTACCGTTATAGAAATTAGTATATCTTTTAAAAAACAAAACGAGGTTTGCAGTAAAATTATCTTAAATATTTTTTTTTCGAAATTTCAGCCGTCTGTTGATTGCATCCGAATGTTTAGCAAAACTCAATGTACCTTTAAACGAAAATAAATTTCTGTTGCGCGTTCCTTAAATAATACACATTTTGAATCAATATCTTTAATTTATGAACAAAATGTTATCAACCGGAATTAGCCCTAACTAAAAACCCAAAATATCATGTTTCATGCAATCTCACTCATATTTCATCTGGCGACAGGTATATATCGGGTGGTGGTGAGCGCAGGGGTGATAAGTATTTTATATGAAACATGTTTGTACGTGGAACAAACGCACACAAGGACTCATAAAATGCGATTTTATAGATGCTTATGTTTTTAGTAGACACGAAATAACCCTGAGTGAAGAGCACAGAATTATCGCCTCTTATGCATGTATAAATCCGTGTTTTAACCTTGGTTTGAGAATAACTGATGAACGGCAAAAGGATCCTTATGTATGTTGATTTAAGTTGGTTGTTTGATCGGTCATGTTTAAGGATGAAACTGTATTTTAGGTAGATTCATGGAAAACCTGTCTTAATTGCAAAAACAAAAATAATAAGATAATAAAACCAATCTTGCTGAAAGCGTAGGTCGAAATAGATTCGTTGCAAATCGTATTTAAAATGCAAACTACAAACAAAACATACACGTATATACTATGTGATTTTCAACGTTCCAGGTATCGTTATTTCGAAATAATAGTTTTGAAATAATAGTTGAAGGTTTTACCTATGCAAAATAAAATTAGAACTTTTTATGTAGAAAAATAAATTTTCCCAAAAAAAAGCCTATATCTGTAAACCCAAAAACAACAATTTCATTTGGAATAAGAAAGGAAAAGCCTGAACATGATTGCGAGAACTTTAAGTCATCAAGTGATTTCAATTTCATTTAATGATAAAAAAATCCCTTCGAAGGGAAAACCTTAATGAAATTAGAAATAAAAAAGGCTGGTAAGCATTCATTATATATGTGCTGGCAAAGAATGCAGTTTGCCTTTTAAAATCATTTCATTCGATATTGGTATAAGTTTTTTTTGATAATCATTAATATATTCAGTGACAATGTCATTTAAAAAGAGGGAATGAATTTGATTTAATTCCTTTGAAAATCCGCGCATTTTGCAACAACCTCGCTTTTGCCATATTGGCGGTAATGTCAAAATGAGGTTGGCCCCTCTCGTCCAATCAAATCGCGTTTAGCAAAATACTCCATTCTCATTGGCTCTTAGCATTTGGTGACACTCAGCAGTATGGGGACATCCTCCTTTTCACTTGACGTGTGCTTACATTTCATTTTTCTGTCATAATCCCATCAGGGAACACTTTAGCGATGTCGCGTGAAAATTGATGTTATTGCTCAGCGGTGGAAAAGACAAAAGTTTTATTATTCCTCTCATTGATTCCAAATAACAGAAAACACGATGGGCATTAGGTATGATTTGTATCTAATTTCTCCCTGAGGGGAAGTCAATATAGAAAGGAAGAGCTAAAGGATAATAAGTGTTGTTACATGAATGGATTATTGTAGTTGATTAATTTCGTGGTTTTGTCAATGGGTAACTTGAATGATTCTTAATTGATTTATTTAGCACATTGATAGTACAATGTAATAGATATACAACATGGATGCATTTATCATTATTGGAAATGAGTTATTAAAATATGAATAGTATTTGACAAATTTAAACATTCCTTAAATAAGCAGTTAAACATTCGTAATCATACTTATTTGAAAATCAAACGTTAAAGACGAACAATCTAATAAATTACCGAAGGTATTGTGTAGCATGCATTGAAATATTTATCGACAAATATCATATTAGATAGCCTCATTATAACAAGAACAACTTTTTTTTTCATATTTTGTAAAATAATAATGTGTTTATCGATTTAATTTAATTATTAAATGCTTAACTATTTCGTAAATGGCATAAATAATAATTCCATCTAACATCTGCCAAATACGTATTTTATAAAGGCTTATTTAAATCCATAAATCGATAATATCTGAACTTCCAATCAAACAAAATCTAAATAAGTTTTTTTTCACCAACATTTATTTCACAAAACTTCTTGTTAAAGACATTGTTTTAGAAGTTTCCCGACATTGCCAAACCAAATGACTACACAAACTAGGTAAATATCAATAAATAATTTTACTAAAAATTATATTGCAAAGAGAACCTACCGAGAAATTTCAAAAACGCTGTATCCGTCGCACAAGTAATTTTTAAATTTTGTTAATCGTCGTCGATTGTGCTTCATCTGTTTCATCAGTTATCGCATACACTTATGTTGCGTAATATTGTCTTACACATACTACGTAATTACCACAAATATTGTCTTGATTCATAACTAATATACAACTGTCATTTTCCCAAAGCGATTCATGAGAAGGTCAAATAGTCTTGACTCTAAGTGTACAAGGTAATTCGGGCTTAACTTTGATTGATATATCTTAACGACGAAACTTTACACCATCTTATACCCGTTTAAGTACCACTTTACAATGGATTTCGCGTATGATTAGAGCAATCATCGAACGGGATTTTGTTTTTCTTTGTGCATGTTCGAAATCGATGTCGTTATGGATATCAGTAATGAACAAGTGAAAATAGAATATTGACTTTTCAATTTCACATGCGTTTATAACAATGATCAAAAGATGTATTGTACTGTAACAAAAATATGGATAAAACGAAATAAAAAACAATACAAATGCAACAATTTAAAATGAATAAAATCTCAATTGGAAATATAATAAGCAAGTTCGAAAAATAAACAATGAAAGTAATCAAATACTGATTGATAATTAACTGTCATAAATAAATACGTAAACATTGTAGGTGTTTATTGTTTAATATTTTAATCTTAAGAAACGAGATTCACATTTTAACATTTACTTCATTTGATTTCAATAAATGAAGTAATACGGGGATGTTTTCGTAAATGTTATTTCATATTATTCTCATAGATATCATACTTGTAAATCCATTTTATCTTTTTTTTCTCACATTACAGATGGACCCAGGCGGCCTCAATGGTATGAAATCGAGCTTCAACGTCAAGGATCTTCTCGATCTACCATCGGACTCTCAACCAAAAAGCCTCAGTCCTGTCGTCGTTTCGAACCCGAGTCCTCTCGGTCCCGAAACCGCTACCCCAAACGGTGACCCACATGCTATAACCGTGACCCAACTCGAAAACGCTGCACCACTACCACCCACAGTCCCATCATTGCAACCACAACCAGCGCTATCAAATACTGATACTTTACAATCAGCTCATGCGCAATTAACCGGAAATTCGGATTCCACTTCCGGTTCAGCAGCTCACGTGACCTCGCACCTGCAGCAGCAGAGTCAGCGCTTTTTGACGGCGGCGCCATCTCTCGAGAATCCATCACAACAACAACAACAAACGCCCTATTCATCGCCCTCTTCAATCACAGATACTCTTAATAACACTGCTCCGGATTACAGCACCATGCTCACATCCATGGGCGGGTTGACGCCCCATAATGCAATGTTCTCGCCACATCCGCCGCCGCCGCTTTCCGGAATGGGGGCGCCGCCGTCGATGCATCATCCGTATTCGCAGTTTAGTCTAATGACGCCACCGGCGAGTTCGGCGTTTGGGCATATTGGTGGCGGTGCAGCAGGGGGAGATCAGGTGGAGAATCCGTATACGCGGTGGTTGCAGACGAATGGAACGAATCCATATCCATGTGAGTATAGAATAAGATACTAATACATTGAATAAGCTATTGTAAAATCAAACTGAAATCGGTTTAATGAGAATGCAATCGGAATGATGAGTATACAATATATATCTGTTTCTCTGGATGAAGCAAAATAGAATACATTATGTGTTGTTGTTTTTTTCCCTATTTGAATACTTATTCGAATTTATAATGCATTAATTTAATAAAGTGTGAGGCAATGAAATGTTAGTGATCAGCTATATAAACTGTAAATTTCGTTTATATTTTAGTATGAGACAGTGACGAAAGTCAAATGATTTAAATCTGAAAATGAAATTGATTATTTTTCCCATCATCGAAATCATGATAATCATCAATTATTATTGTTTCTATATTTTCACAGCTTTCGGCACCTCCCTCCAACCCCCGTCTCAACACACATCCGCTCCACCCTTAGAACAAACTACCGACCACGCCTCACTCGCACCGCGCCCCTTGGGCGAAACCACACCCATCAGTGTCGTCACAACAACATCACCACATGATGACGTCACAATTAACAATACCGTCATCGATAGTGACGTCACGAAAAATGACGACGATGACGTCATGACGAGTGATGACGATAATGACGATGATGATAAAAGTGGAGACGATAAGAGCAGTGATAATCCCGATAATCCGGCGCCGAAAAAGAAGAAACGTCGCGTGCTATTTTCAAAAGCGCAAACATTCGAATTGGAACGTCGCTTCCGACAGCAGCGCTACCTATCGGCGCCCGAACGCGAACACCTCGCCAGTATCCTCGGGTTGTCGGCGCAGCAAGTGAAAATCTGGTTTCAGAACCACCGCTACAAGCTGAAAAAGGCGCGCCAGGAAAAGGGCATTCACGACGTGGCGCCACTGACCGCGCCGCGACGTGTCACGGTCCCTGTGCTAGTCAGAGACGGTAAACCGTGCCCGCCTATGCCCTCGAGTATGATGCTTAAACCCGACCCGCTCTCAGCCGCTATGCCGCCGTATGACGGTTATAGTTCAGTCAGCAATGCGTATACGTCACATATAAACTCAATGCAATCCGTGCCACCGCCTTATCCCTCGTCCACACTGCCGCCTTCAACGCTTGGTGCCACGAGTATGGGTGGCGGGATCTCGAGTGGCTTCGGATACGGTGCTAGTACCATGGCGTCAACGTATGGGAACAATATGGGCAGTGGTGTGTCCTCGATGGGGAATAACATGAACAGCATGGCATCATTATCGCCTTATAGTTCGACGCCACTTGTGCCACAGGCGCCAACGCGGACTCCATATGCATGGTGATTTGTGTGACGTTATTTTCGTGTGAGTTATTGTGACGTCATTTTGGTGAAATTATAATTGTGACGTCGCAACTGTGTCATGGTAATAGTTACGTTAATTTAGTGACGTAATTTCTGTGACGTCGTAATTGCAACGTCAAGGTCAGGACGTCTTTTTATTGATGCTATTATTGTGACGTTATTTTGTTACGTAATTTTTTCGCGACTTTATCAGACTTGTGATGTCATACATATATGTTTTGAATTACTGTTTTGTATGTAAAGAGTGTGAATATTTTTGTTGCATTTCCTGCCAGTGTCCTTTTTATATATTGCAAAATGAAATTATGACTGATGTGGATATTTATGTGTATGTTTGCCTCAAAGTAAACTGCTATATGTTTTATTGTATTTTGTGCCAAAAATGCTATGTGACACACAATCTATATTTATGCAATTTATTTGTTCCTGTTAACTATAAGCAATATAAATGACAGTAAGATGGTACCCGATGGACAATGCTATACATGTATAACATGATTGTATTGAGCTGCTATACATGTGTCAATTTGTTCAAATAAGTGATAAAACGACGTTGCAAAATGTACGGGGAAAATGCAAAATGTTTTTAACGAAGTAAATCTATGCTATAGATTTTATAGTTATCGTTTTATATGGGTTGGGTTAGTAGCCATTGTGATAAAATGACTATCAGATATATATAGCAGCTTTACTTATACATGTACATTCCATTTTTCCATTCCATTTATGAGTAACTCCATAGACCTTGCTGTAACTGTTGAATTATGTTTGTCATCTCAGCTTTATATGATATTTTAATTGTAATCATATTATTATTTATTTATTAAAATACTTAATCAAATTACTTTGACATTCCATTGTTGCTATCTCGTGATATTCCAAACAAAAATAAGTCAAATGAAAACGCATTATGAGTATACATTGGTTTAAACATAAAAAGGTATGCAATGAGTCAACACAAAAATGTAGTTTATCTTGGATGGGTTAACTGTCAACGATTTCTATGACCATAAGTTTGAATAAGTCTACAATGTACATGGATATTAAGCAAAGCCAGAATCTCGTTGCGTGAAATCAATCAATATAAAGAAAAAGTTCTGAGTTGTATATGTAGATCAAATATTACTTAAATATATTCAAAGCTAGCCCTTACATTGAGAATAATCTCACTCGTTTTTCAAAGACACTTCTCATATTCTATCTTCTCTTTTAATTCATTCAGAACTTAAAATCGACATTTGATAAGTTTATATTTATGTCACAATATTTTGTCATTTGATAAGTTCCATATCAATGTTTAATTATGATTCGAGGTTTTACCGTTGTATATTAATGTAAACAATTTTGTTGATCTACACTTTTAATAAAATATTAAAATATCAGCTGGGCATGTATTTTTGTGAATCATCAAACGTCAAAATCCTAATCAAAAACATCATTACCTAATTAAGAACTAAAATCCGGAGATGGCACTCCCCTTCAATTATTATCTGTTTAACCGGAATCCGGATCGAAGCATTTTGTCGATTTCGCACCTGTGCTAAACCAAAAATCACCAAATCGTCACCAAATATCAATACATAATTGATATACAAAATGAAGCGTGAAAAGTTTTAAAACGCAATTATTGACTTCAAACCGTATCTTTTGAAATAAAAAAGGTCCAATATAGCACCAAATGCCTACTCAAAATATAGGAGTACAACCGAAGCTATATCCTACACACAATTACATTTTCATTATCAAACATGATCATCATTATAAACATCAATATCTAATTAAGAACCAAGATCCGGAGATGACACTCCCCTTCAATTGCTATCTGTTTACCCCCGGAATCCGGATCAAAGCATTCTGTTAATTTAGCACAAGTGCTCAACCTTCCGAAGCCAATACACGGCAACAATACGGAGACAATACAGAGACACTTAAGGCAGACAAAACCGGACAAATAGTCAACCCTTCAAGTGGCGTTGTCAACTGACTTTGTCTGTTTGTAGTAAATGTGAATGTGTTAACACTGTTTATTGGCCTTTTGATTGGGATAATGCAACATGCTTTAATAAAGAAATGCGATCCCGAAAATCTGTTTGTCAACTATTATTGGGAGTGGAACAACCCTCGTTTGTCTGTGTTTAGGATAAGTTTGTTGAAAATATAACGATCCAAGTGAATGGACACATATAATGATAAAAACAGGAGCTCAATTATAAGCTCTTTAAAACGCATCCATTAGTCAACTCAGAAATAATATCGCCAATCTTCAGATGGAAGTAGCGAGTAGGGACGAAAATTGTTACTAAAAACGCCAATACTCAATAACCGCCCTGGGCGAGGGCAGTTCCGCCCTAGCAAACCGGAAATGCCTTAAGGTCACGTGACTAAAGGCAAAGCATATCGCGCTTCATGGTATTTGAGTGCGTTCAGCTGCAGAGGAAAATAAGCGATGATAAAAACCTAGAGGAAGGGTAAGGCTGCATGGACAAGATAGCTGAGATAGCTATGGGGAACTGTTTTGACCGGTTGCAGATCACATTGTTGGCCTCGAGCCGCGCCTGGGGGCTTTTTGAAAATGTTTTTATCATCAGATGGCCATACTCATATGTTTTAATTGTGAATCTGTTTATAAACTCAATCTTAACCATTGCAAACAATATTTTATGCCCTCTGGAATGATGTTTTACCGGGACTCGAATATCACTCAGCGCTGCCTTTGGCGAATACTGGAATTTGCAATCGGTCAAAAGAAGAACCGCACCCATATTTTTCCAGAAAGCATGCACGACGTGGCTGTGGGCGAAAATAAACTTGTCGTCGCGAAAATAAAGATGTCGTCTGCATTTATTTCGCCATTTCCGGTGTGTTTGGCGGGAATGGACGGCGGGGTTTTGTGCTGCTATCGACACGGATGATGGATGGGGTTGAATGTGATGGGGTTGTGTGTGGTTGGTGTGACGCTTAAGGTTTGTGTCCATATCGCTGTCATTACTGTGATGTTGTGACGGTTTGATGGTCGGGTAAATGGGCGTTACAGAAACACGGACAGCCCCCAGAACTTTGAAATTATTTCTTGAAATACAAAACAATATGATAATTTCAAATTGACATAAAATGAAAACACATATTTATAGTTATCTTTCTTTTTGGAATGTACAATATATGACGTACAAACTGCTAAAGCTTTCGAAGAACAATATCTATATAAGTGAATAGGAGAGAGAAAGAGAGAAAGAAAGAGAGCGAGATATATATAGAGAATGAGTGAATTAGGGAGAAAGAAAGAAATAAATAAAAAAGAGAAAGGGAGGCACAAACAGAAAGAAATTTTAAGCGAGAAAACGAAAGCTAATATCCACGGAAAGGCGTTTCCGCTCTGACTTCGCAGGACAAAAAGTAAAAGCGGATCGGGTTGGCTGGTCACGCTATAGACGGTGACGGCGACAATAGCCCTCGGCATATCGCTGACGGAAAGTGCCAATATGTATCTTTGCATGACGTGAGATGCCATAGAGTTCAGGTTGAGGTTGCCATGGCAGAAAACGTGCTAAATTGGCAGGACGTCGGGCAACGTTGAAAGGACATTCGCCTATGGGTCACTATGAACGTTTTCAAGACCGCCCTTTTCATCTCCGACGTCGCGACAAATTTGGACGTACGCATGACGTTCATCCGAAGACTCCGGAATACTTCCTTATATGTCTAATCGAGAGTGTCACGAGGGCGACGTTAACAGACGATCCTTGTCGAGTAGGTTGGTTTAGCGAGGATTAGGGTAAAGAGGACTGTTTAGGTTCACACTAGTGCATTGGAAATATATTGTGTTGCGTTGATGCTAAGATTTCACGAAGGATGACCTGGATGCTTTTGCTAGTCGTTGTCTTTTTTCCGAAGTCGCTAATTTGTTTTACGAAATAGTGAAGTATCGTATGCTCCGCACATCTATGCTCAGATTTACAGTACTGCAAGATCAAAAACAACGTTCATGATTTCATTAATAAGACAATACCTACCATGAGCATTAATTAAAGACGAACAAAATTAATGATAATGCGGAATAATGAGATAAATGTCAGAAAAGTAGTTTATGTAGAATCGAAAGTATTCACATATGCTCGACATATTTTGATAATTTAATTGCAACATTTGGTTAACACCTGTGAAATTCAGTAGTCAGCAAACCCTATATGACTTATGTCGAAAGATGACACATTGCAAAAATGACGCATATTGCATATATCGAAATTTAATCAAATACTTTACTTATCAAAGGTTTAAATTGGGATAAAAACTGGCAATACGGAATGATTGTTATCCAAAAAATGCAAAAGCGGAACTATAATTTATCAAATAATGAGTCGTCCATTTTCATCAAAACCAGGTGGTAACCACTTGACTTTTGCAATAGATGCAAATGCTCATTTTAAAATAAAGTTTTATCACCATATTTTGAAATATTGATTTTTATAAAATAATTGATATTCCAAAAACAAAATTGATAAATATTGCTTGAACATTCAGAAATAATATAAATGAGCAGCACCACAACGGAAACATATAGACTAAATTACAAATATTATTTATGAAAACAATGGAAAAAAAGATGAAAATAATCCACATAATATTCGTGGGCGTTCACACTCATTTTTTCCTCTCCCCGCATTTTTCACCAACACCATACACAGCCAGGTGGTAGGCACTCGAGATGGCGTTTTACAATAAAATTGACGACATGGCCTCAAAAAAATGGGTGAGAGGGACAGAAGGCAATAAAGGCAATAAGTGAGCGATCCCTCCTTGAGCGGAGCTGACAGTTTCGAGTGCGGACGCATACTTTGGACGGATGTGACGAGATATGGCGACGGGGCTCGTTATAGGACAACGGGGCCTGGCAGTTATGATACCCTCCCCAATATATTTTGAAAAAAAATGTTGTTTTATTGATATTGCAGTCGTGAAAATTTAGGAAATACGGTGTATTTATTCTGGTGACGGATGCGAGACGGGGCACTGGCAGTTATAGCCACCCCTATTCCATTCCCCGAGATATGTGGAAAAATATTACCTTTTTTTATTGTTTAGTTTATTGATACTTTTGTCATATGAATATTTTATTATATTTTTACAATTGTTATAGATATTGCTTTCATGAGCCCCATATCGATGATATGCCAAGCTTGAGAGTTTTTTTTTTTTGGAATTTTTATGTGGTTGTTTTATAGTATCAATTATTACCATTATCTATATTACTTCTCGGAAATTATGAGAATTTGCAGGGATGAGTGTTATCTTTATATTATTGAAATGTAACCATATTCTATAGTCTTCCATGTGATAAAGTTGTTTATGTTTGCATTAGGATTAACTATACGTTTTGACTGTTTTCATTTTCCATTACTCAATTTAAGCCGCGTTCGCGCAAAATAGCCAAAAAAAGATTGAAAACGGTTTCTTGTGTATGTTATACCAATGTAACTAAAATTTTATTGCGTATAGAATACAATGAAATTAACACAAATGATGCGCTATAAATTTCAATTGGCAGTTGTATAGAATATATAACAAGCCGGGTTGGAGCTCTTTCTTTGTCTTTTTGTCAGTGTTGCATGAACACGTCTGTAGACTAATTTTGAAGTGTTCTGATAGCAAAACACCTAAATCTTGGACCCGATGCATTTCAGAAATTACAAATTTGCAGCTATTGAAATCGTTATTTTTAACACTCAAAATTGAAAAAAAAACACACTCACACACAAATAATCCTCATCACGATGTGAAGTAAACTGTTTTCTTGTAGCAATTTCTTTTTTTTTCAAAGGCAAGCAAACCAAATCTGTATTTGAAAAACAAGTGAAATCTAATTTAAATTACTGGATTCCGCTTTGCGCGCCTTGCAAAATTCTGACAAAGGTAGCTTAAAAACGGCTTCGACATTATAATCATATACAGTATTTCTTTATTGTTTTTTATGTGCATGCCTGTATAATATCTTCAGAAATGATAGAGCCCGTGCCCGTATACAATAAAACGTTTGCACCACACTCTAACTGATTTTGAGGTTAAGGATGTAAACACCCTAATTAACTAATTTGGCTATTTTGTATAACTGGAGTACCCCCAAATGATATTTATTTGTACACAATGATACCTTATTTAAGTAACACTCATGTATTAAGAGGCAATTATTGGTATAATCACAATATACACATCAAGACACCACCAAAAAATCTTGCGAACAATTATAAGGAGTATCTAATAATTCAATTTGCTTGCTAACTCTCTTGACCCAATGCTTTACAGCATTCAATCGCGCCCTTGTATTTATTCGGATATTCAAAGCTGCACTCCAAGTCGAAATTCCGCATGGTTTCGTGAGACAAGGGCCTGGCCACATTGAATGGATATTTTAAGTTTTTTTTACGTAATAAATCGCTATCTTCAATGTGTTCTGTATGGGAGGCACAAAAACGTAACTAACTTTAAAAAACGCATCGAACGTTAAGGCAGCTTAAAAAAAATCTTATAAGAAATACTATTGAAACCACGGTTTGTTAGGGGCGAAAGCTCAAAACGCTTTCAAAAAGTGACCAGGCCCTTACAATCATATTTTGCATCGTTTAGCCGTCACCACAAGTGTCTCTGCTATTGAGACTGGAGTTTGGCTGCGTCGCCAAAGAATTGAACCCTCTCGCTGAAAAGTTTACCAACCACACTTCTCCCGTATTCTACCAAACACTTGGATTTCAATACGATGGTCCTTTAGGTGGAGAGAAAGTACACTCAGGAGTTAAGGATTTTAGAGATGAGGGATAATCATGACAATGATGAGGATAGTGGCGGTCCAGTGAG
>LQRL01043296.1:3637-18585 GCA_001703475.1 Hydroides elegans
TTCATCCTTTTGGTCTGATATAACGTAGCTTGATATGAAATCAGCTGTTTCTTCGCTTATCACAGTTTTGTGGCCTTAGTGTTATCGTTACGGAAACACAAGCTCTTATGTTTGGTTTCATTAAGCCAATTTCAACATGTGCCTGTGCTATATATGTGATGGAAAAAGGTTGACACAATACAGGTATACCCCAGTTTTGGTCCTTATCATTTTCGATGCAATATGTATTTTCATACTAAAACCTTATAAAGTATGTTGCGATAACAGTTATATTATGTTATATATTTGTAAGGAAAAGTGAGGTAATTTGTGTGATGTATGAGTAAGAGGGAGGTTTGAGAGATTGTGAGTGCGATGTAGAAGCCCGTTACTATACGTTTCATCTATGTTTTTGTTTGATTATCTGTGAATCATCATTGTTTTGTTGTCATTTTCTCAATATGAAGCTTAGTTTTATGAATTAGTCAAAAAGCATTTAGAATGCAAAGAATATAAACAGAGCTGATTGAATAAAGCTATTAATAGATATATTTATACCATAATAATTTGATTTTATCGGATCATTCATTTCCCTATGTGGATAACGTAATAGTTTGATGCTTACTTTATTGGTTTTGTTGTTTCACCTAAGGTAAGAATTTATGAAGCCTGCCAATAATAGGACCAACACACCTTTTAATAAGAATCAATCTGATAAGTTAATGTTCTAAAGGTATTTATATGACGTATGATTGTTATCTGAATACCCAATATATAGCAAAAAAAAAAACATTTTATATCGATATTTCTGAGGGTTAATTTTATGGTTGGTTGAGTCATACACAGGTGTCTCTAATAATTCAAGACACGCTTATTATTTCGACATTTCTTGTTATAATAAACATTAAAAACAACACATAATTGTATTTAATTAACTCGATCAATTATTTACTTAGACTCAAGCGAGGTGACAGCGATCCCGTTCGTCACATGATGATGGCCGAGCGACAGCCGCGCGAAATTGAAGACATTGATGGACAAACAGGTAAAGGACGTCTTTTCTTTTAGCTTCTCTTCGAATCGATAAAAGGAACGAGGCAAAATATTAATCATGCAGATCTTAACGCAATTCTTCGAATAGGAATTCCCTACAATTTTGGTTATTTAGAACAGGAATGTGATAGCACCGACGAAAACATTGATCTACTTAATTGATTTAACCACTGCCGTTATGAAGGTTTGAAGTCATTATTTGAGAAGAGTCACTTTGTCGTGATATCTAAGCTGTATTTTAATGTCCACAGGTCACGTGACAGAGGAAACAGTAGAGGAAACCTACTTCGAAGAGGAAGAAGTTGAACAGACTGTGAAGGAGACGCAGACATTTGTGATCAAGGGAGTACATGACCCTAGAACCGATACAGTGGTCAGCATCTACGAAGCGATTGCGGATGGTATCATCAGTCAAACACAGGTCAGTGATGAAACTCACACCAAATCTCGTTCCTTCAACTCCCCCCGATGGCATACATATACAGTGTAGGCTGTCATATAGCGCACCTCCCGCTCGCCAGAAAAAAACAAAAACAAGCTGAGTAACCCCAAGCCACCCTGAACCTAAAGTTCATATGTAAAACTACATATTTATCAAAAAAAAAAACATTTCTTTAGTTTATTGATAGCTCGTACCTCATAACATGTTTGTGGTAACCAGCCGATGCTTTTAATATAACATACATGCATTTGTGTTATCTTTCAAGTTTGCAAAATGGCAATTTATTGAATTTACTGAGTCAGCATTATTTTAAACCACAAAAACATTTACAATCCCTGTCGAAATGCAAGCTTACAGATCCTCACTAGACAAACTTAACTATCAAACAAATTGCACTTTTACGTAAAGGGTTGATTAAGCGATTCAAAGTACCATTATGTCGCACTTAAACGTGATTTTATGCTGTATTGCACGGATCAAAAACAAGGGATTTATGATTGTATTGTTTGTGTTTGGTGCTAGATTAAGTATCAAAAATCATTACAAAATGTTGGTAATGATAAGCCAGGTTAAATAGAACATTAATGCATGCACCCATGTTAGAAATCTTTTTTTTTTTAAATATGAAAATGATATTATAATGCTGAAAAATATGTTTTAGATTAAATAGTTTCAAAGGAGTATTCTGACATTCTATATTTTATCCATTCATTTTACAATTGAAACATTGGCAAATAATTAAAAAAAAACACGTAATACCACATAATCATGATATTATATTATGAAAAAATATTTAATCTTTTATCAATAAAGACCAATTAACTTTTATGGAAGCAACTTTACGACATGCCCCCTCTGACTTTACACTTGAATGAAGAGACCTTTAACTTGGTCTCTGGATCTGAACAGTAAAAGTGTAGCGTGAAATCCATATTTGGTTGTGCATTGAAAATGTATGTGTTTGTGAAATCACTGAGCACCATTAGTACAACGGATTTTAATGGTAACAGCTAAACATAGATCCTAAAATATAACTCGATATACTTTTGTACATTGTATAACATACAATATTAGTTATGACAAAAAGTGCAATTACAGTAATTACAAACTTGGCTTATCTCAAGCAAACCTATCCATAATTGATTTTGAATAAAAACCATTTCATATCGATAAGTCAAATATTGAGTATAGGCCTACATGTACTATAACAAACGGAATGGATGGGATAGATCATGACATAGCCCAGCCACCCAACAGCGTTCTTTTTGTGGCGAATTATTTTATTGTTGGTTCTTTCACTTCTTTTTACTTCCTGTACATATGAACATTGAGTCGAAAAGCAAGTTTCTAGTAGGCTTATTGTCCCTTCAAATTACCTTTAAGTTGAAAAGCACGTTATATGAACATTGTAGTATCCATATAAGCTTGTTGTACGGATCCTTACTTATGCGACACATTTTGCACCATTAACTGTACACTGGGTGATTAGTTTAATAGTGATTTGCATATTTCTCTTTTCAATGTTTTCGATCAAGCGGTACATATGGTCTAATGCTTGAGGCTGATGTTAAAGCTACTGTGAAAATTGATACATGCCGATTGTAACTTTACCTTCAAGTATGAATATCAATGATTTCAAACCATAACATACTTATTGGCAAGAGAAAAAAATGCTTTGAGTAAAAAAAGATACGTTTGTGCATTTTATGGAGTCGCTCCATTAAATATATATGTGATCTAGATTATAAGCAAATATATTGGACCACAATAAAGACCGGAATAGTTTTACTTTTTGGATATATATTGTTTTCATTGCTATAATTGAATGAGCTAAGTAAACAATTTGAGCAAACTGTCGCGGATACATGTATTATTTATTTGGGACTGAAACGCTAATTATGCTTTGGAAAGAAATGCCCTTCAATGCATTCTAACTCTTCAACGAGATATATCAGAGTGCGAACTGAAGAAAGACTGCAATTATGTTTGAAAATAAAAATATAAAAATTGAACTGAAATAATATACCCTTTCAGTGCTTTGAGTTTAGCAACGTTTATATGGAATGTGATTTTATTCGAGATGCCATCAAAATCATGATACGATCATGGATAAAGCCGTTTGAATCTAGAAATATCAAACGCAAAACAATATGATAACTTACTTATTTGACTCGGAAATAAATAAAGCTTCATTGCCCATATGAATAAATTCAAACAAATATAGAATAAACGGAATATTTGTTCTAAAGTTCAAACCATGAGCAGGAGAAGTGGCTACGGTGAACCAGATCGCTTCGGTGAGTTATCAAGGGGCGACCGAATCCGTTCTCGTGGATATGGATCGAGTCGCTTTAATCGCTCAACGGATACGAACATGGATCGCAGCGGATATTCATCAAGGTCATCTGACCTTTCCTCAAGGTCAAGCTATCACTTGCAATCAAGTTCGAGTTCAAGGTTGCAATCTCCTCGTGATTTGCGAAGTAGGTCCTCATTCGATTTTAACGAAGGACGATCGAACTCGGTTTTCAATAACAATGTTGAATCTGCGTATGATCAGAGTTCAAGGTCGCAAACTTCAGATGAGTTCAGACCCAGAGCCCGTGGTACTTATGACCTTCCAAGGTCAAAAGTAAGCACAGAGGCTCCAGCATGGCGCAGTTTGAGAAGCAGTTCGATGCACTCTATGACCGACTATACGGGTTCACGTGAGTTTTCCACTCTATCGGAAAATACAGATCTTCCTCAGTATACAACGCCTTCGAAAATAGAACGCATCATGAATCGCTACAGTCCCCGCGTTACGGATTCAGGCATGCGTCTTCAAGAGAAGAGCGAGGAAAACAACGATGTTTCGGATATTCCTAGACGCATGATATATACTCATCGAGAGGCAACTAACATGGGCATCGGTCCCGCTGCAAACGGAAATATCGGAACACAGTCCAATGATGTTTTCCCTCCTTCGCCTCGGCATTACGTTCGCGAGGGCAGTTTCGAAAGCCCCATTAGACGAAACAGCCATTATGAATCGCCAATTAAGAGAGAAACCAGTTTCGAACGCGGTATAACACGAAAGAATAGCTCACCCCGAATTCTGAGTCGCGAGGCTAGTTTCGATCAGTCTACCTCTTCTAGACACCAAAGCAACAGTGATATGGAAAACAGCAGCGATAAAATGGATGATTCTCTTGAGCAAAATCTGATACGCAGAATTAGCGAGCTCAAACAGCCAGAAGAATCGGTTGAAAGCATTCTAAATGAACATAGCGTCATGTCACCTAGCTCGCCTCTTTCCACGGGTTCGAATCTCTCTTCGAATAATTCCTTGAACAGTGGAAAGCCCTGTCTAAGTGAGCGGTTTGCAAAATTCGGAAAATCCAAGCTTGCTCCTAGCCGTCGAGCCTCTGACTCACAAATTCTGCCGACTGTTTCGGATGTCGAACCGGGCAATGATGTCACGGCAAATGGTTTGAACAACGAAAAGATAAATGGTGATACTAATCGTGACGATGTGCTTAAGTCACTCAAGGGTTATACAAGGTCTCAGAGTAGTCCTCTATTTAAAGGGCTAAATGAGCTCCGAGAGTCTACCGGTAAACTAGAGGTAAACATTGCTGTACCATAATTGTTACCGTTGTTTTATAGCATAACATGGAAGCATGGAAACATAACTTAACAAAAACAACCGTTAGCTTTCAATATAATATAACATCAAATTATGTGGAATGTAGTCCGCATCACCAATATTTATCACAAAACTCAAAACCAATACAATCATCAAAAACCAGCTCTACTACCTAATACATGTAGGCAAGTCCCTGTGTCTATCCTTCTTGTGTTTCCATTTTGTTTAACATATGGTAAATACGATCATTTACACATTTTTCTGCGAACTGTGTCCCTATAAATATACATGTACATGTACATGTATATCATACTATTATACCTCTCATTTGTTATCCAGGGTCTATACCGCAACCCAGTGACCGGTACCTCCATGCCGATCCCTGAGGCAATGAACCGTGGCCTCATCCTGGTCGAATTCACCAACAAATCGGTCGAAGCAGGAGAGCTTATAAGACGCGGAATCATCACGGTGTCGACCAATGTGGAGACCATCACCTATTCTGTACAGGTCAGTATATGCCAGGTTATTTCATCACTCTAGTTGTTGTGGGATTGGTATGAATCCTTCCTTTTCAGGATTAGTATCCGTCTGTAGATAGAAACGTTAGAAATAAAGATAAACTTTTGCTGAACTTAGAAAGAGGGTTAAGCACACATAAAGCGACTAAAGATGCATAGAAAATGTATCAGTACCGGATTATTCACTGATAAAATGTCGTTATGCCAGTTATATGCTTAGTTAGATCAAATTGTCGCGATACTGGTAGTAAAAAATCAGACTATTGTTATAAAACATATTCATACAAAAATCAATTCGACTCTTTGAATCATATATGATTTAAATGAACCTACACGTATTATCTCATCACGAATGCTTCATGTTTCAGAGCGTCTTGGACCCTGAGACCGGTGAGTTCATCAGCATCGCGGACGCCATCGCACGAGGCATCATCGATCAGAACAACGGACGCTACATCAACAAGAAGACTGGCGAGACAATGTCACTTAGCGACGCCGTTGAAAAGGGTAAGTGGAAATAGGGGTTGATACCGTTTAAACCATTAGGAAACAATGGAATTTTTATGAGAAGAACCGACAAAGACAAGCGTATAAATGCAGGAGTAAAACAGAATTGTGCAGCTTATATAATTGTTTGGTATGATAGATATGAAAATTGATTTCGTCATATTCTAAAAAATAACCATTTGAATAATTGGAAATATCGATCCATTATTCCCGTTCGGCAACGTGCAAGTGGATATCTTGGGTATTTCTTTTTATGGTTTTGATACCTCGAAATATAGGCTTTATTTTCAGAAATAGAATAAAACAAAACTCATGTCATTTCAATGTATATTTCAATGTCATTTCCCATATAAGAAATTAACCGAAATAAAATAAAACTACCGGTAATATGATGTCAATATATCAATTTGTATTTCCCCCTAGGCTACCTGCAAGTTGAAATCTCGAGCCGCAAGCCTCGCCTGATGAACGGTACCACCCAGGGTGACACCCCTATGGGCTACGTGGACGAAGCCTACCTCGTTTCCGGTGTCCTTGACCCTCGGGTAGGTCGCGAGGTGACCTTGGATAAAGCCTGCCGTATGGGTCTCATTGACCGTGAGCGCGGCATATATATTTATCCTATTACAAATAAGGAGATTGAGCTGGGGGTTGCGATTCAGCGCGGGTTGTTAAAAGCAAGGCCCGCGGATCCGATTCTCGAAGCGGGAAATCCGAATTTGTTAATCGCGCGGGTTTGGAAGGGACCAAAGCGTCTGGAACCAAAAGACTTCAATAAGACAATCTATGATAAATTGAAAGAGGAACTACCTCTTAGTAAAGGTGGTATCACGGAACAAACTACGGGGAGGCGATTAACGATCGAAGAGGCTTTCGAAAATGGAGTACTTAACTTCAACCCTCTACATATCGCTAATCAAAAAGGAGAGAAATTCTCCATTCACGAGGCCGCTTTCTTAGATCTCGTTGATCCCCACACAGCGCGCGAGATATTCCGCGTTTTAGAACCACACTCACTCGCACGGCTTATAGAACAGAAAATACTCGATCCCAAAACGAGCGAATATTACGACAAAGAAACAAAGAAACGCATGACTCTTGCAGATGCCATAGACGAGGGCTATTTAGATGCAGACCAAGTGTTTTATCAGGAAGTCGCATCAGGTAGCATTATGTCCCTTGGGGCAGCGGTCGAGGGTAAAAAGTGGGACGCCGAAACGGGTCTAATAACTGACCCAGTTACAGGACGCGAAATGACCTTGGCTGAGGCGATTGAAGGTCGCGTGATTGAGCCGTGTATCTATAGTGATAAGTTGGCAGATCAGATCTGTGCGCTTAAGAATCTGAAGAAGCATTTGGATACCAAGCAAAAGGGAATAAGGAATCCAGCGACGGGGGAGGAAATGTCCATTGAAGATGCCATTCTTGAAGGTAAGTGTTGTTATTAAAATTGTTTGTTTATTTTGAAAGTGTTGATACATGTATTTGAATTGATTGCTATAAATTGTGGTAAGGGAGTAAAAACCATTTGTGCAACATCAAAGAGTCTTAAATAGAATCTAGACCAAGTTCCCGTTTGTTGTAACATTAATAATAAAAAATAATAATGGTGGGCATTTATATACCGCTTATCCTACTTTAGCTCTAAGCGGTTTACAATCCAGTTGTACGAAAAATATTGGCTCATCTGAAATATCCTCATTCCCACATCAAGGTGTGCTCGACCTCTCCAACCTGCAACACGTCAACGCCAGCGACGACGTTCCCTCCACGCAAACCCTCCCAGAAGCAGTGGGCTCGGGCGACATTTCCGAATCCACAGCTCGCGACGTTCTTGGGGCGTTGAGCAAAATGACCCTGGGCCAAATGCTTGACGCCAAGCTGATTGATCCCAATACGGGCAAATATATTCATCCGGAGACCAAGAGGCGAATGACGATTAAGGAGGCTATTGATCAGGGGTTCATTCAGCCGTCCGTGGTGTTCTTTGAGGATACGGCGAATGATCGTATTGCGTCGCTGCAGAGTTTCATTGATGATGGGAGGTTCAATCCCGCATATGGTAAGTTATTATCGATATCCTTTACTATTCCCTGTTTTGATAGAGAGTAATCATAGACATCTCATTTTGTATAAGACGCCTTTGATGCTTAACGTTTGTCCAGTGGAAGTTTTAAGCGATGAAATTTCATTACATTTTCGTTTTGAAAGAAAAGTATTGTTTACTTAAAGCTAGAGGTGTAAAGTTTCTACAAGTTTCAAAAACAAACAAAATGTTACAATACGCTTACAAAGAATATTATGATTACAGGCAAATTCAAGGACCCCCTCACCGGCCTCGAGATCACCATTGGCAACGCCATCAAGAAAAACGTCATCAAACCTGACTTCGACCCCGAAGAATTTTTGAGCGGCAAGAAATCCATCGCCGAGCTCATGAAAGCCGGTAAAGTGGACCCGAATTCAACTATACTCACAGTCCCTGAATGCGAGCCCATTCTATTGAAGGACGCCCTAATGCATGGATACGTATCTCCGGATTCGATTGTCGCTTTGGATAAACAGAATGGTGATATAGCGTTGGCAGATGAGTCTTTAGTGGGACCGCTGCAGGCGCTGGTGGAGACTAAAGCGCAGCTGGATTGGTTGGATCAAATGGAAGGCGAGTTGGCCAAGCTGGGAAGACCAGCTGAGGATCGAGCGGATGTGGAGCACCAGCTTAACTGCTATGAGGTATTACAAATTTTATCATGATAAACTGTTTATAGCAATACAGATATTAATAAGGTATACGTTTATTTAGATATTATGCGCTCTTTTCTTGGAAATATGAAGGCTATTATTTATAAGGTAACATTTATGTTATTGAGTCTTAGTGCACATCAAATGTGACCGTCTACATGCAAAACAAAGCACTCTTAAAGGGTTGTTCCGTTTTCATTTTATTTTATAGTGTTAAAGCTAAATGTTTTTTTTATCAAATTACGCACGGATGTTATAGTTGGAGTTTGTCTATCTTTGGATTCTGTACAACTCTGGGTTCATGTATAAATTTAATTTGTTTTGCTCTAGAATCTGCGTGGTGAGATGGAGTCCCGTTCGCCGCATGCCAACACCGTAGTAGACCGCGCCCAACACTTGCTCGACTCAAACAACAACGCTGGGGCGATGTCGAAGGACAAAGGAGCCCAGCAGCAGATTCAAAGGCTCAAGTTCAATACGGGCGATCTTAAGCTCAGGCTGCAAGGGGTAAAGAGACACTGATATATTTCAAAGAGTTTTGGTTAATATTGTCTTATGACGCTGTATTTTGAACTCATAAATGTCATGCTTCGTTAAAAATGGAGACGGAATTGATTAACTAGAATGGGGTCGGGGTAGTTGCACAGTTACGTTGATTGGAAATAATTGGAACCGTTCATCTATATATTTCGTGGTGTTACACAATTGAGTGACACTGCCACAAAGGAAAACAATAAAAATATGTCTTGGAATACAAAGATCGATTGAAAGCGTTCTCTTTTTTCAATAAAGAAAACTGTAAATGTGGTAAAATGCTGTAAAATATGTAAAAAAAATTCATGTATTTTTTTGTTGAAAATATAAATTCAATGTAGGGAAACGTTTATAACATTTACATCTAGGTAACTTTCACGGACCATTTAGATATTTTCGACTCTTGCATTAATAGGCCTCCGACCAAATCGACGGCCGCCTCGAAAAGCTAAACCAAGCGCACGAAGATTTCGAACAGTTCATCGCCGAAGCGGATGACCTTGAACAATGGAGCCAAGATGCCCTCGGTGACCTTGACAGGGTCAGACAGGATGTGGCTGAGGTCGATGACCTTGAGCAGATCACTGCCAACTTCGAGGTCAGTCAACCATGCGATTTTTTTTTTCGCATAGCATCTTAATATTCTTTATGTTTCGTATGGTCAAGATTTAATTACATTAGGTTTAATGATAAGGTTTTTTAACAAAAACCATCTCCCACGTGTTGTTACTTTTCGAATGAATAAGTTGATTTATAAAAATGATTTAATATGTATCTATGTTTAATGTTTCAGCGTTTCAACGAAGGTGTGTTATCGAAAGAAGACCAACTGAATGCACTGGCTAATTCAGGAGCTGGCGTGCGCGATCAGTTAAATGTGAGTTATAAACGCCTATGCTTCATATTATTTCAACATAACTATATAATGATGAAAAGTTTTAAATCAAATCATTCGGTTTATATACTTTTATATGCTATGTAATGTGCCTGCAACAAGCTTTTGATACCCCATTTGAAAATAAAAACTTAAAATATACATTAAGGTCTGTGTTGATGTTTTAATTCATGATTGCAAAGCAATACGGCACTTACGCTAAGCTTTGGTGGTTATTCAATAAAGAAACAAGATAAACAGTTGATACAGGTTATTCGTAGAATAATATTGACTATCATTTATGGATAATAGGAACGATTTTCTTCCTGCAAGTAGTGCAAAGGCTTTTGTTTTTGCTTTTACGCTTTATTGATGTTCACATGTTATAGGTAGAATATGAAACTGTAAGTGCAGCTTTTTAAGATGCTTCTCCTTATTGGAATTTCCAAATAAATATCTACATAATTATATTTTTAGATAAAGAAACACCACTTTAAACAAAGCTGTAAATTTAGTTGCATTTTTAATGAATTCAAATGATTGATTTTGACATTTTAGATATATTTTTGTAGCTAATGCCTTGCTTTCTAGAATTCAGAATTGATAGAAAGAGCATTAAAAAAGCTAAACTATTTGCTTTTATGAAAAGAATGTGATAAATCGAGACACTTTTTTTCCAGTTTAGCAATCTTGTAAATCAACTTTCCTTCAGGGTTCGATTACAGAAAACTGCTTAACTGCTAATTTAATTATTTCTCCTTTATTTTTTGCATTGTGATTCATGCAAAAAAAATGACAAAAAATGCGTCAAAACATTTTGTTGGCCTATTAGTAACTGCACAATGCACAGTATTAAATCATAAAGCAGGGTGACTAGCTTCAGGGAAAATCAGGGAATTTGAAACTGACTGGAGACTGGTCACTCTGTAAAGGGAAATTAAGGGTGCAAAATTTCACTTCAAGTAATGTTAAGATTTGTATTTCATAATGAAGAAATGTTGATAAAAATGTGGACGTTGTAGCGTCTTCACTCGCTAAAAAGTAATGGACATGATGATTAATAAAATGTAAATTTCATATATTCTGGTAAATGATTTGACCCTTTACATAAACATTTCAAAATACAAAGACAAAGTATCATTAATACAACAAATATGATTTTCCGAACGAATATAATAACATTCTTCCCCTTCCCCTGAACAGACAATCGCCAAAGGCACCGAAGCCTTCCGCCTGTCACTGCAATCCAAACACCCCTCCCCGTCCATGGCAACCACCGAATCCGAGATCGACGGTCGCCTTGCCGACGCGCGCCATAACTACCGCGAACTGGTTGGCGAATCAGCGGTGCTTATGGGCAATCTGAGTAACACGCCTGAGAACCAGCGAAACTTCAACGAGGCCAGGGACCAGTTGAGAGAAAACTTGCCTGAGATTGAAGCAAGGGTGCAGGCCTGTGCCGTGAGTTTATCGTTGGTTGATTTGAATAAAATTGATTGTTAATTTAGTGAAAAAAGCAACCTCAATAGATAATTGATGCATATTTAAGTGGTTCTTCAGGCTACCAAACATACAAATAGGACCTATCTTATAAACATGTCTAACCAAAAGACATACATTCACCAAAAATATGTATTTAAAGAGAACACATTATGGTCATTTTTCAAAAACATGTGGCCGCTGTTTAATTTTCAAACGATTGCCTTAAGCCAAGAAATATGTTAACGTATATTTTAATTTCGTACGGTAAACAGGTTAATCCAGATCCGAATGCTGACCTTACCAATGACCTTGAAGAGCTCAAGGCCGTGACAGCAGATGTCATTGCTCAAGGTCGTCTCGTCGAAGATCTAAAACAGGTAAACTTTTTATTAATGGAAGTTGAAATATAAAAAATCCAAAATACATGTAATGTGATGTATTTTAATAGTGAAATTTCAACCTAAATAATACCGCAGCATATAATATTTCTTAATGGTTATTAGAAGTGAGCACATTGTGACATACATGTATAATGTGTACAAAATATGTTATTGTCACTCAATACATGTTTAAGCTTATCATTTTTGTTAAATCTAAAACATATTTTATATACACAGAATGGAGAGCAACTGCTTGGTTCCCTGGACGCTCTTGGCGTGGGTGAATCGCCGAAAGCGCAAGACATTAAGCTCACAATGGACGAGACCGAGGCTCGATACGACACTCTGCAAGAGGCCGTTGTGGAGAAACAGCACACGCTCAATGATGCACTAGTAAATTATCGCTTTGTATTCTTTTATGGGGAACAATTTAGGAACAGGGCTTTCAAATGTCCTAATATTCATATAATATTAACAAGTGAAAAATGATAAAACAACTTGAGCTGTAAGTGGTGGAGTTTTGTGGACATACATCTAGATAGTTTTACTATTCAATCAAAGTTTATCCAATCAAAAATCCGAAATTCTGTTAATTGTCGTAACGTAGCTGAGTGACAATGCTCCCAGTTTTGACATCAGCAAAATAGAGATAGAAACTAATCACTATAGTATACTATATAGTTGCTCATTGCATTGTATTATATTCACCAGGTTGCTAGTCAGGACGCCCAGCAACAGTTCGACCGCCTGTTGTCATGGCTCGAGGAGACGGAAGATCTCTTTGGCAACCTGCGCCCTGTGAGCGTCGATAAGGACAAGTTGGCTGAACAGGTGCAGGCTCATCGTGTGGTCAGCTCGGATATCGACAACCACCGGTCGCAGGTATGTTGTGTGGGGCTAATACATATAGCAAACATGGGTTAAGCACTGTATTCTTAGGATTTGTATGAGTTTGATCGGATATAATTATGAAGCGCGGATATCGACAACAACCGATTGGCTTGCAGTCAGTGACTTGCATATTGTGTATAACAATAAGCTTTACGATCATGTGTTCTAAGTTGCCTTAATTTAAAAACATACATATTCATTTCCCATGTAATTATGATAATAATGGTGCCTCGAAATCATATAATAAGGCCTATTATCTGTTAATATTTTGATTAATTTAAGATTGATGCAATGGCGGAGAGTGCCCAGGGCAACCCTGCCATGCAGCCAAACGTGGCAGACATCTTGGATCGCTATGACAACCTTCTCACGCACGCGCAGAAGCGAGGACAGGAACTCGATGAGGTACTCATCGGCTCATGAATAAGTACATATATGTATTTGTTAATCACGAACATCCTGATTTGTTACCCCTCGTTTGATATCTGAAACTTCGAACAAAGCGTCAAAGTTAATATTGTTTATGTGAAACCTCAACATTTCATATACATGTATATTTATATACGTCAGTGTTTTGATACCCTTTAAGGGTGGATATCAATGCGTTAGTTCATACCAGGTTACCGCTTGTTATGACACTGGAACCTAGATATACTCTTTAGGCTGTGAAATCGGCCCTAAGAGTTCACTACTAATACATGTAGCCATAAAGCATTTTATTTAAACCAATATTATAAAACATTTATTCGTTGAAAGCAATGCGGCGATTTGGTTTTCAGTTAGTTGACACGCATGATTAATTTATTATCTTTTTTGGTGAAAATCAAAATTGATTAAAACGCGTTGTGCCATTTCACGATCAGGTGGTTGACAAGCTGGGCGGTCTGCATAGCAACGTGGGCGCCCTGGAGCAGTGGCTAGCGCAGGCCGTTGCTAGCCTCAAGCGCGAGGGCGTCGAGTTCGATCCTGTGGTTGTCAAGGACAAGATCGAGAAGTTGTATCAGATGAAGGCGGGCAAGCAGAAGGATCTGGATAAGATCAAAGAGATCGGTGAGTTAATACATCAGGGTTATGTAATTTTGAGTTGCATTACATAACAGAAGCGCCGAACATATTTTCATCCACAGGTCATTGTAAAGCCTTATCGATTTCCATGTGCTGGTATATATTTGAAATGACTTGTTCGTTGACATGATTTTGAAGTAGGCTAACTATAAAAAAATAATTATCATATCCTTTTGTTCATGTCACACGATTGCTTACCTTTTGATTCATTCAAATAATGTAGTATAATAATAGTACTATAAATAAATACTCTACATGTTTTTGTTACCTTCTTAAACATTACGATCTCTTTTACCATCAGGCAAAGAGATGCTGCAAGACCCGAGCACAGGCGATAAGAACGGACTTCGTGAGACACTGGCCGATGTGCAGAGCAAGTGGCACGAACTCACCGAGCTACTGGTTCAGATGATCAGCTTTGCGGTAGGTTAAGATGATAATGATAAGAAAATGTTTAAAAAGTAGAAGAATTATAACGGTTTAGCTTCGTTTTGATAATAACTAATGCAACTATACAATAGGCTTTGCGAAATCAACATCAAGAAAAAGAGAATTATTAACGAAAATGTAATAGGTTAATGTCCAAAGCATAATGGCAATGGGCGAATAGATTACCGAGATAGAAATCACCTATTGTGATTCCGTTAAGTGTCAGAGCTCACGCCCAAATCTCCAGCAACCTCCCCGGGTAGTACATTTGTACTTTTGGACCCGGTGTAACGTAATATTCTTGCCCCCGTAACAGTCTTGCCGGGGGGCAAGATTATTACAGCTTTTGGCCATCATATTCTTGCCCCCTCCGTAACATTCTTGCCCCCCCCCCCCCATCACAGATATTTGTTTTTTAATC
>LQRL01043333.1:4756-24519 GCA_001703475.1 Hydroides elegans
ACCCAGTCCCCAGACAGCAACTTTATAAATAGCATTTCAAAAATAAATTACATAATGCATAATTATTATCTGATTAGGTCTTGATGAAAGTTATATTTTGTAACATACTACCTAGTGTAATTAAATGCGTTCCTAATGAGATACTACAAGGAAAATACGACCTTTGAAATTTGAAACAATCAATTAAAAGAGGGAAATCGAAAACAACGTTTTTAATTTCCGGAGTTACCATTCATAACAATATTGTTGCATTTTCCCCACTAATAAATCTTGCTCCGTATTTCATATGATTTGAATTATATAGTTTATTTTATAAGATAACAAAAAGGTCAATTAAGAAATTACCTTTTATCGGATTCAACCTTCGTCATTCCCTTAATATCATGATTGCTCCTGAAATATAAAAATAAAGATGTTTTAAGCATTTTTTAAACGCAGTTTCGTTTCTTGTCAAACACTCATTTATAGAAAGACCACAAAAATGTGGGTTTCGCTTTCCTCTAAATTGAAAATTATCGAATACCGGGAAAACTCGTGAAATGGCTTATCTCTGAGACATGTGAGTTCTCCTGTATTCCCGTATCAACATAATTTCATTCTCGGAAAACAATTAAGTGATCAATTAAATAAATACGTGATAAAGAAAAATATATTTTGTTTTGAATATTTTTTTTTCTAAGATGTGCCTTAATGTGATAACGTTGGCATGTGATATTCATTGATGCAACGACACGATCGTCGATAAATGTAAATAAATATTGTCAATAGAATGTAAGCAAGTACAGCAGTTTTCGTCTCTTTTTTGGCTCAATCTATAAAGCCCATATATTGGACTCGTTATTTGCAGTTTTGCATTTTGTTTTGATTTCCATTGCTTTTTATACACGCATAATATGAATAAAAAGTTATAGTTCTTCATTTCAAGCCAATTGAGTTTTCAAAACATTACATTTTAAAACGTTGAAAATAATGATGAAAAAAATAATACGAAAACTATAAATTAATCAAAACTTTACACTTACCCATTAGGACTACCTTTAGGCGTTGTCTTATCCAATTCCTTCAAATTGCCCGTCGAGTAACTATGGTGACTCAAAGTAGTACTCGATGAATTCGCGCCCTCGCCCCTCTCGCCCCCTCGCCCCTCGTGCGCGCCCACGTGGCCACTACCAGTTATGACTGTTGATCCGGCGCTGCCCCGTCGCTTCGATTTGGGGCTCGGATTCGGAGAACGCTTCTTGGAACCGAAGTAGGCGAACGTGAATCTGTGAACAAAGGGAAGGGAAAGAAGGTTGTTATATTTGTGGAATCTTGAGTAAGAGCGAATTACAATAATCTTTTATTTTATTTTTAAAACGTTCCCACGGAATGAGTGAATATAAACTTTATTATTCTGTATAATAAGTATTCCAATGTGAATATGAATGAATCAAACGAAATAATATATATATATATTTTTAATGTATAATACTTTGAGATACAACAACAGAATGCGTCAAAACAGAAAGAAAAAACGTAACATTAGAACCAAAGGTAATAGATTCAAACATAAACAGGAAAGAATGATTATAGGGGTTTAATATAGAAGATTATAAGTAGCACATTGATTTGTTAGTAGTAGTATTTGCAGTTAATCTTATACCATAACATAGAGCTGAATTAGATTGAAAAGCAAAATACTATTTGAAAGATATGCTATAAAGTTTAAGTGAAAATGAGATCAACGAATTGTTTTGAAAAGGAAAAGATATTTTATCTTTGCCGTGCATGTTTGAAGAGATTGTTATTTATTTTGCCTGAGTATATTTAGCTGTATTCGTGTATGATTTTTAGGGAAACCCCGATAATAACATATAGTCATTGTTCAAATTCAAATGTGATATAGATTTAAATTTGTACTTAATAAATAAGAGTAAAATATTGTATTTCCAAATATAGGCCTGCTTTCATCATTATTATTCAAATCACGACTCAGTGAAATTGATACTTCTATGAAAAGGCAATGTCCTCTCGAAATCGCTTACGATTGTTAATTTCAATCGATATGTTATCATTTTCACAGATAAATTTGTTTACAAACAAACAGTTTTGCCACCAGTCGTTCATCAATGCATTGAAATTATTGTGAAAATCGATCAGATACCACGAATAATTCAATAAATATGGGAAGAGTTAATCGCCATTTTAAGGTATGATTAATTGAATCGGACCAATTTTCTATACTGTATCCAATTTTATAAATGTTTACATATGTTGTCAACATGTATATGACGCATTGCAATTATCGAAAGACAGTTGCGGGAAAAATATTGAACATGGCAATATTGCTATGAAATTATTGATATGATTTATGGTGATGTTTAACTTAGATATCACAATGTCAGAATTATGCATGCATTGGATGTATGTGAATGAAAATAGAGTAAATAGTAAATACGCATGCTATGATTCATACGAGGATAAACGATAATTACAATAAATAAATCAAACGTTAGAAAATGCCTTTCAAGATTGCACAAAATATAATTAACGAGCATATATGATGATCGTAGCTTATTTGTAACTAAAACAAATCAGTTGATTTTCAGGTGCTACTAGTGAGTCTTTGAATAAGTGAAGGTGCACTAAAGTCACACTTCGAAAAACCTATCACATATTGAATGCATGGTTCCATGCAACCAGATCCACCCATTAAAAAGAAGAAGAAGGGGCCCCGTTTCACTAAAAAGAGACCAAGTGATCAAACGCTGCCAGCTAAAATCAACGTTTAAGTTTTGGTAATTGCAATGGTAGCCATGTGAGGTACAGGTGTTCAGTGCTCTAATGCCAATGTTGTAAAATGATCCCGTAGAATTTGGGTGTGTAAGTAAACACTGTGTTTTTAAAGGTAATGGGTAAAGGTAGATTTTTCAAACGAAGGATAGTAGGTCAAATGGGTCATTTGCATACTCTAATTGAATGTGACGTACTTTTTATGCTTAATTAATCAAAATAGTTTAATGCTGCTATTATTTATAAACACATTAGATAATGCCGTTTGTAATAAACTACAGCATCCAAATTTCAATACATGCCCGGGAAAATCTCAGTACCATTAAATACATGTTATGAAATTTGTGTTACTAAACTACAGTTTTATTAGTAGAAAGCAGAAAGGTATTTACAAATGTTTAATATTTACAAGACAAATATAATGTATACGTTAGTTTTGGTTAATATGTATCAAAATATATTGCTTAACAAACATAAATTAGCATGCAGTCAAATCCAAATACAAATTCACAAATGAATTGACAAAAACATAAATAAAATTCATAAATAAATGCAAGAATTCATGGTTTTATGTTTAATCATCAGTAGCATTCCGGAATTAATTCGAAATTGTCTCTCCGTATCCAAACATGCATAAAAACATCCGAATAAACTGCATCATTGAAATAAATTTTGTGATGACTAGATATAATTTGTTGATAAGTCAAATATAAATATATTTAATATGATTGCTTCGGAAATAGAAGGAAAACACAAAACAAAATCCACATCTTCACAAACCAAATACCACGAAACGAAAGAGGGTTTTGCAGAAGAGTACATAAAGGGAAACACACAAAAATACAAATGTTTTGAAAAATATAGCACTACTTTTTCTTGGGGCAGGAGTTGATGGCGTTGGTGATGAGGTTCTTGTACTGTTCTGAGCGGAGGAATCGCTGGTAGCTGTCCTTCTTCATCAGGAGGAAGATGTGACTTTGCGCAGCGTCGAATGTGTACCTATAGTAAGATCCAGGAAAGTGGACGTCAATGATTCGTTCCTTATTTATAGCATTAACATGGCGAACTTGCGATTTGTTTATTCGTGTCTCAAATATGATTGATTTTCTTCTGTCAATTTTAAACATAATAATGGTATAAAAAGTCAAAAGCTACATATAAATAAACTAAAATGCATACGATTGATATATTTTACAAATTAAAATTTTGAAATAAATTTACAAATCTATAGAAATACATTTTCCTTTTGCACATATCATAATATAATATATTCTCTTAATAAACCAAAGGTGCCGCTTCACATTGGGTTCATTAATTTAAAGACACAATAAAAAACATAATCCAATTTACCTCGAGGGGTCCTTGAGGCACTGTAATGTCGTTTCCATAGTTTTGCTGTCGATATTAATTTCGCGAGGCGCCCCTGATGCAATAAACTCCCTGTTAAAAAAGTGTGAGTGTTAGTTTCGAATTAGCTCATTCAAACACTATGCTTAGCCGTTTAATGAGTACAAATATTGGAGTGAAATATTTTGAGAATGGCTGGATGTGAATTAATAAAATATCTACGTCATTTGACCAAAATACAATATGAGATTGTTGACTTCGATTTCGCCAATTACCTTAAATGTGTAGATGTATGTAAAAATAATATATATCATACAAGTATTTCAAATATAAAAAAATGCTGAATTACTTACCCGTAGATATCCTCCACTTTCTCTGTGACTTGACTTTCGGGCACTCGCTTGAGATCTTGTACGTCTAGCCAGAACATTAAATTCTCTGAACTGAATTCGCCCTCGAGGAAACTTCGAAATTCCTGCACTCCTGTCTCATCCGAAAGTAGTTCGCTCAGATTGAAGCCCCACCGCTTCACTCGGCGCTCCATCGGAGTCTCTACGCTGCAACACACAAAACATAGTGCATGGTAAATATTATGTTTCAATTTTTACTATTTGATTACATGTATTATTTTTATCATATTGTATTTGAAGAAAAATAATTCATTTTATTCACTTTCTGCATTGGTCCCGCCCTAAAAAAAAACTTTTCATATTTTCTTTGTTATTTACATTGTTTAATAACTCATTTTTTATACATCTGAATGAATGAACTTTTCGGTATCATAAAATCCCTGTTCTGATATCAAATAAACATCCATTTATCTATATTGTACCTTTTCTCTTTTGGTTGGCAGTCTACTGCATACACAGCTCCAGTTACTAATGCTATCCCCATGATTTAAATTAGACAATTATGATTTTTATATTTTGTTGTTTTTATATAATTTTTGTGTATATGACTCGATTCCTCCAAATGTTGTTATTTCAAACTCTGTTTTTTTTTTAATTTCAATCTGTTTTACATGTGATTCTACTTGCTCCTATGATCCTTTTGAATATTGTATTGTTGTTTCGTAGTTCCGGTTGCTATATTGTTTGTTTTTATTTTAAATGTTATTCTATTATTCTCTAATTAGTGCTTGTCTCAGTTAGGATATGTACTGTTCTAGTTCTCTTTGATATTTCCACAGTGCAATATTTTTTGATAATTCAGTTAATGGTATTTTCCTGTTTTCAAGACTGTGTTGATAATGTCACTTTGATCCACCTACAAAAACACCGTTTACATTTCTAATAACTCATGAGTAAATATCAAAACGTGTTTTCACATATCCAAGCGTCGAATTAACTTTCGAAGACCGCTTAAAACAAAATGTTTAAAATTCCAGATGATAATTCTTGCTGGTTCTCTCTATGCCAGTGTGTCAACTTTTGGTTGATCCACCAAATTTGCAAACAAGCGACCGCCAGCGGAGCAAGAGAGAGGATCCGAGCCAGTAATACTAGCGATTTTCAGATGGCCCTTTCAACAGTTTGACTTTTTATCGCGAGGTGAAATCTCCGGTTCCCAACGAGAAGCGCCGCTTAGCTGAGCTATTAGTCCGCGAATTATTATTTTTGTCCGCGAATTATTATTTTTTGTCTGCGGATAATTAGTTTCCTGACAGTTTTTGGCAATCGCGAGTCTGGCCAATTTCTTGTTATCTCTGTGTTTAGTTGTTGTTTTATTTTCGTGATTTCCTCACTGTTCTTCCTTAAATGCCCTATGAGTGCCAAACTGGAGCCAAATGCCTGGTCTACGTGTCAGATTTTATTTAGAGCTCGCAGGAGTTCAGTCAAATACACGGCGGTGTCGATATCTTAACGTGTATCAAGATGTGTTGAAGGGTCTTTGCCGTTTTACTGGTTCAATTGGCGCCTTCGAGGTTTTGGTTAAAAGTTGAACTAGATATTCTTAATGAAATAGATCAATCTCTGATCAATCTGATCTCGTTATCCTGGATTTTGAGGTTTATTCGTTTGAACGATCAGTCACGTTTGTGTACTACTTTCATTAGGAGCGATCAGATTCAATTTCAGTTTGAACTATGTTTTAAGTGTTTTAAATATCTACATTCAATGAACTTTTATCCGTTCAGGAGTTATATCGTCTAAAATATTAATAGTCATGAACTGATTTTTAAATTTGATGCTTTGTAGTTTTTCTAACGCAGTTCTAGTCCTTTATTTTAAATATGAGTGGTAAGCCTTGCCAATAAGTTAGTGTTCATACAACAAGTAATCCTGATTTGATTGTCCAAGCAGCTTTAGCGTCTTCGCTTTATAGAAGAAACTCGTGCTTTGTTACATAAATTGTTGCGCATAAGGATTCGATCCATTGACGTGCAAAACAACGATGTTTTTGGAAGCAGAGTCATTGGTGACATTTCGTGAAGAAACGCGTTGGCACGAAAGATGTATGTATTTTGGAAAGGAGGGCATCCTACATGTATAACGTACGTTACATTTATTATGAGAATTATTCTTTTATCGTGTATCCTCATGGCAATTTGGTTCTTGTATATAGGGTGTTGGAGCTAGGTGGCGTGATATTTAGTAATGAGTCTGATGAATCGAAACACCATGTCTTGTTTTAAAGTTAATGGATACGATTATTACTCTAATTTATATTTACATTTTTGTTATGATACCGAACTTAATAGGACGTTGATGTTTTTATCACTTTCACGCCTCAATTAATGACCAGACTATAGTAACTGTTACTGTTAGCATCATTATCGTTACAATTTCTTTTACTTAGCAATTAACACAGTTTCCTCGTTTTCAGCCAAGGAAACAAAAGTAAGCACCTTGGGAAAAATATGTGAAAAAAACTTGATATGTTGAAATGCAACAGAGATTAACAGCCTCTTGTATTGTATTCCAGACACACTTATCTGATGAATGAAAGAAACAACACTACTAACCAAGTTACAGTTGATTTTGCTTGCGAATTTTGATTAGTTCTCTTCTGAAACTTGATTCCCTGAATATAGATTTAAACAAAAACTATACGTGAACTAGATATGCTTTATTGGGTGCCATGTTACATCTCTTCCACAACCCTATCACACCCTTGCCCCTAATATCGTGGCAATTTCAAATGTCATGCGATGGGACATGCTTGACAAAACGTATCACGGCACATGAAAAGCCATGTGAGACCTTAAACATTGAAATTCAAAGATGATTTGAGGATCCTGATTGTAACGGTCACATGAATGAATGCGTTAAAAACATCACATCACAGATGCAGCACCTGGGAGAAAACTTTGATTTTTACATTGGAGGTCCATGTGCAAAAAGAGGATCTTGATCATAATCAATAAAATCATATTACTGCAGGTATTACTTTTTAATCATATTCAATAAGAATGTAAATGAATAATTATCAAACATTAAACTTTAACAATAAGCTATGTGTCACCAATGCATGACAAATATTCAAGGTTCATCAACTAGTTACATATTATTACATAATTCCAATGTCTCAGAGAGAGCAAGGTTCAGCCCTGGACGAGAAGATCCGGCACGCAACCTTTTCAACAGGGAAATCGTCACTCTCTCTCTCTCTCTCTCTCTCTCTCTCGTGATTTACCTTATTGGAATCTATGTAATATAACAAAGGACACTGTGAACGCGCATACACCTATTATGAACCCTGGATACCCAGTTTCTTACTACAGGGAAGTCACCCTATGGCATAATCAGCAGATGCCAAGGACCAATCAGAAGCTGATTCCAACAACGATGAGGCCTATTAAGAACATCCCCTAGCAAGCCTTGCGTGTCTTGCGTGTCACGCTTCCCTGTGGTCAAAGTGAGGGCCGTTGTCAAGGACCGTTGTCAAGGGTCGTGCAAACATAGCAACGAGGTCAAAACAATGTATGCTGTCATGGCGAATCATTGTGAATGCGTAGATACTTTTTAAGCGTCGTGACTTCAACGATCCGGGTTTAGAGAACGGAAATTTTATCAGATATCCGATTAATTATTATAAACGCTATGCTGTTGATGTAATATCATTTCCTCGTTTTGTAAGTTTTTTTTCTATATTTGACAATTACATCATTATCAACTCCTTTTGTTGAGGGAAAACTCGCTTCTCTGAAATCGAATAGGTAGGCGTGAATATAATAGGGAAAATTAAATACAGGAAAAACCATAGCGGAGGGAATTCTCATGACTAATTAGATTGATAATGCCTTTGATTAAAAACGCTACACATGTTTGATGATTTAATCTGTATATGATAAGCGAGCTGGTTGTGATTTTTTTCGGAATGTTGTAATAATTCTCAGACCAGGTGCAATATTCGGGCTTGGTGCACTAAGCCAGGTGTCTAAGAGATGGTAATTTTGCCCACATCGGTTTGTTTTCCAAAAACCCATGTACATTAATTGAATTCGTCTAAATAATTGTTCAATGGAAGATTTTTCTTTTAAAAGTATTATTATGCTTTTTATTGGAAAAGGAAAATAACATTTTTAATTTCTCGCTTAGCAAATGTGAAGTAATAGAATCGAAGTAATTCCAACTCATCAAAATTATATGCATCTATTTCGACAATTGACAAAACACATTTGACACCATCTACAAAGTGATAAGATTTCATGCCACTCAGTTTCATTATTAAAATCCTTTAGGCTTGAGTGGGAGGGAGGCAGAGCTATGAGCCACCGATAATGCTTTCCTGTTTTTTTTTTTTAAAGAACAAAGTATAATTCTTGCGAAATGATTGTTTTTATTAATACATGTAATCGAACTTGGTTTCCGATCACACGAGTATAATCCATTGTTAATAACTTTAATGGGCATAAATAAGACACTTCCTCTAAACTTCCGACTTTTGTTTATAGGGGGTACACATATGTATTTGATAATAATTCCGTGAAAAAAAATAGGTCGGGGATATCTTGATATGCAGAAATGTCACAATAGTGATAAAACTGAGGATATGAATTAGGATTTGAAAAATACAAGTGAAATAACAATCTAAATTGAAACTAGTCATATAAAAACAGTAAACGAAATTCGCTTCAAAAAGAGTAATATACCATAAAAATACAATTTCATCATTTAGTTTAGTAAATGGAGAAACGATTCTTCTTTCAGAAAAATAAGTTTTTAAACTTCGTGAAACAATTATACTCACAAGCAATATCACCTAATAAAATACAATCAGGTGTTGTTGTTGCACATAAATTAGAAGCTAAGGCAACGTCCTAAACATCGAATAAGATTGCAATCAAAACAACCCTCTAAGATCATTGTTCCTCAATAACCGAATTTGCTCCTTTTTTGCGAAGTACTATTGTTTAATCAACTGAGATTCTGTTCTGAAACACGACTTCAAAAGCAAGATTAAGATGTCACAAGTACATCAAATTAGATCAAATGGATTGTACGGTACTAACGGGCTTGTTTGTGAGTTTTTGTGTAAATTATCGTAATTTCGTTGCATTAACAATTTTACTTTTTTTAACTTTTAATTGTATTGGTTTAGGCAGTTACAATATCCCGATTAGCGAAATAATAAACAATCCATTCTCGGTGATATCTCAATTTGTTATCATTATAATGAATTTAAATGATCCAGACTTTTAAGATGAAGTATGTTAAACCTCCGACAGTATCAAACACCCCAATGCACAAATTGCCCACTCTTACATCGATTAGACTTCAATATGAATCGACAGAATAGAGCAGACAGATGAATCATTCTATATCTATGAGCAAATCTTTGAAATATTTCTTCAATATGTAGAAATAATCTCACTTTATAACAAATATAAAAGAATCATGCATATTACAAACCGAGATTATCTCACTATTTTTTTACGATCTTTTTAGAGTTCGGGCCATGCACTCAAAGAAACCTTCTTGCACGAAACCTTACATGGGAAACTATTTCCTTGGGAAACAACTTCCCATTCACATTTGATCATTGAAAATTCACCTTAGACTAAATGTCATTTTTTGTTTTGGTTTCAGTCATGACATTTTTCACCGGATAAGAAATAACTTTCGTTTTTGAATGTCAATGGATTTGTTGAGTAGATTAAGCTACCGAAAAGATTAAAGCGCAAAAGTGAGCGCATAACTGAAAAACTTCATTCGATTTTAACATACGCGTGTGATAATTTAGAATGGAAAGGGGATAATATGGAAATGTGATTGTTTGAGTTACATACAAGTCTAATTATTGTGGCTGTAATCTACTCTTAGATATATGTTATCTCCCTTCTTATGCCATTTTGCAAATCCGACATATATTTTAGTTATAAATTTAATCCGCTCAAATATTTCGGTTTGTATAAAAGTTACTCAATGCAGGTATGATTATATCTTACCAAAACCAAGATACCTAATACGTTTTTTTTTCTAATAGTTTTTAACAAAAAAAAATAAAACACTTACCGGTGCTTATCAAAGTGTCCCATTCCTAAATATCGGAATGTAGTCCGTACCATTCTATGCCTCAATATAATTTGCAATGTAAATGTCCGATTCAGCGCTAATTGAAATATCAAAATTACTTCGCAAGCTGTTCAAATACTCTAAACAAAATCCTTTCAATTTCAATGATTAATGTACGTATTACACAACTTCACTCTTTTGCCTATTACAAAAATGATCGATTTTCCCATTTGCATCAAACACGTTTTACGATAAATCCTCAACTTATCATTTAAATATGAATACTTTTGAAATACAGTCACAGCATCTGACTTCTCACTTTTTGAAATAAAATCTCAATCGTTTCTCACAAGCAATGATTTTTACCTTTATCAGATAAACCGTTGATACTCCTGGTTTTATAGAGACAAGCCATTTCTTTTGCTCAGGAGAGAGCAGAGTAACTAACTAGAAGAGCAAAAACAAGCAGATGTTATTGCAAAGTAATTGAGTGCGTTGCTACTTGAAAAGGTTTCTATGCATAAAGGTGTTAAGAGAGTTTTTGATATTTTGAGACCCCATATATTGCATTCAATGGTATATAATATGGTTAAAAAACATTTCTACAGCATTTTTACGCATGATTGGCATGAATGTTTTTTTTTCTTCAAATATTCATGAGTCATGTGATTCGATGCCAATCTAAAGGCAAACATGTAATATATTGAGAAGGTGCCGTTGATTACTGAACCCTAAAGTGAATACTTGAAGGAATTAACTCGGCTTAGGACGACAGTTGATTTTTGACGTTTTTTTTCGTGAAAAATTATATATAACATAGATTTGTTCATGCCTAAAGATGAGGTCTTATTTCTTTTAAAAAAATGTGGCACAAGGATTACCTAAGGATTGCCATATCTTATATATAAAATTAGCAATATATCGATTTGAATTTTTCGTGTTCTCCTTATTTATTATGAATTTTCATTCAAATTCTCATCTTGATTTTTTTTTTAAATTTTGATTTTTTTTTATAATCTTTAATTTACACGACACAATTGCTTCATCATGCGTGGGATAACTCAACCCCAAATATCCCCAAGAACTTCCTGGTTCACACTTAAGAATTTACCTAAAGCAACTTATTTTGAGGCGCCTGCTTCAAACTCCCACAAAATATTGGCAAGTCGTACGCATCACTTCATTAACCTGTCAGCGCTTTATTGAACACAATGTACCGGATTCCGCAACCCATAGACCACAGTGTTACACGAAGCAAATCATCGATAATTAGTGGGTAGAAGAGCTATTGTTTATATTTTAGTGGGATCCTGTTTTTTGCTGGCGTTTAATTCGAAAGTGGTTCCGGCTTATCGTTTTTAATCCGGCGGATTTTCAGGGAAAATAGGGCAGTTTGTGTGAGAAGGAAGGGAGTCACAACGAGATTCGGGATATAATACGAATAATTGAACCTAGGTCCAGCATTTAAAGTAGTTGGTTTACAAAATATAGATATTTATTCGGGAAAAATGCGTAAAATGCTGCTTCGTTGACCGGAAATCAATAGTAAAATCGAATGACTTATGATGAAAAATAAACACTGTCCCAACAAATTAGTCACTTACTTCTATAGCATAACAGGATGAGTAAAATGCATTAAGTGCATATCTAAATAAAGCACTTTATTGCAGAGCTATGAATTATGTCACGAGATCCACGGCAAATATCATGCAATGCAGTTTGTGAGAAAAGTAAGCTTGTTCCCGTTATAAGATTGACCAACTGCATATCATATTTAGTTTCTTCTAGAAATATTCTAATAATAAAATATAGTTGTAATTAATTAACCGCCTTTATATACTAAACTCTTCCAACGATTTGTGGAATGATACAAACCGCCTTAAGTCTGCAACTGTTTGCTGGCCCTACAACTGTTACACTTATTGACAAGAGGTCTTAGTGGATACAAGAGAGCGACAGGTCATTAATTGCACTTCGTCACTGGCCTCTCAGCTGTTGCCCCTGCCAACCCGTAGAATCTTCTTAGAAACGTGGGGAGTAATACAGATTTTAACACCAACGAAATGAGTATGTCTTCATTAATTAAAATAAGGGAAATTCGGGGGGTTAGCAAGAACATGTATTAACAAAATCATCAAATGATTTTTATAGCCTATTTACAAACGCCTTTCCCATGTTTATTGTATACCACGATATTCGATTTCCTTTCACCTAATGTCGATAAAATATATCGACAATATCTGTCCGAAATTTCTAGATACAGGACCCTTATCAAATACACTGTTATGAAATAATTCGTTTTATGTAACAATTTGATTCAATAAGGTAAGTTGTGGAAAGGGACTTTTGTCGTATTTAACAAATTAATTGTCCTTCGTGATGTGTTTCCATTAGTTAATCATAACAGCAGTTATTCATTAAATAATTTTCAATACATTACTTAAGAAACATTGATATTGTTTGCCATCCGTGTGTCATCAATTTCATTGTTCATATTGACTTATTACTTATCATTTGCTTATTTTTATACCTAATAATATATATAGGAAATCACGGTCTTATTGTTGGTTGTAAATAATAGTATAAATTCCAATATAATTAAATGAAGTTTCATATCATTGTTAATCAAAACCATAAGGTACAAGGGCCTGGCCACATTTGAAGCGTTTTCTTGCTTTTTTTCCTAACAAACCTGTCTTCAAAGGGCAGATTTACGTCTACTCATCCATTCGCTTGTTTAATTTGTAGCACATATTAAGACGAAAACGTCACCAATATAATCAATTTGTTTAATTGTATTATCTTCATGAGGTCTAGATAGTTCAAATCATCAGTAAACATAAATAATAAACCATTTACAGTTCAACCTTGGTATCGAACGAAAGCATGCAAACACCTATTGTAAAAAAATATACGTCACGATTTTGTTTTTCTCAGGCAATATGATGACATTAAATCATTGACCTTTTGTTTATGTTGTTGAAAAAAAATACCTATTTAGCTTTTTTTAAATATTAAAACGCGGATTGATTATTCAATTAAGAATACAAATATTTTCAAATTAGTAAACGTAGCTCATGAGCTTCGAAAATACATCTGGCAATCTATTACAATATACATCTAAATTCGAATGGAACGCGATAAAAGAACAACGTAAACATACGGGATCACAACCATCTTTAAGAACACAAAAAGGCAAGATATCAGTGTGATTCAATCTGGAGGTAAAACACGTATTTGGCGAGGGTTTGAGAAATCGGCATATTGATATTCGAGCACGTTTTACATACTTTTCTTTGAAAAATGTCTATTAATTATTTTGGTGTTAATATGGAAATACGTGTCTTTCTCCCCTGGACCGCTTATGCTTTTATTGCCCTTAAGTGTATGAACATACATGTGGATATACAGTTTTCATATACATGTACAGTGACGTATCTTATATTGGAATTTAAATTGGTGTAAAACGTTGTCAATGATTCACATCTGCATTACTCATGCCCAAAAATGGTGACAATTAAATTCGTTTAGATTTGTTGATAATTTACATATCACTTTCCGTTGCCAATTTAATCATTCATATTCCAAACGGAAAACACTTATCGGGCCGCATATGCTTCCATAACGTCATTTAGTTGTTTTCTATTTAAATGTGTTTAGGGCTAAAAGGTTGTCGATAGAAGAACTATCATTTACTTGAACTTTGCTGTAGACATATTTAATTGAATTTATTTATTTCGAACCAGTGCCAATATACAATCGTTTCGCTTGCTGAACGAGCACATCCGAAGGATTCCGCGCATTAAGATCCTAGGTACTGAATCGAGTAATTGTTTAGGTTTAGTCTGAAATGAATATCCACGAAAAGACAAATCAATGTTTAAGTAATTTTTTCTCAAAGCTGTGAATGTCCCCTCTGTACTTTGATGCATGGGAACGACCACCTCTATGTCCGGAGACAATTGCGTCATGGTACCTTCGACCAGGTGGTTTGACGCTTTTATTGGGATGAAATAATTAAATATTAGTATCTTAGCTATGTAATCATCGGTGTAATACACAAATATACAAGGTAACGATACGTTACATTTCTTTTAAAATCCTAATTAAGGTTTCTAATGCATCTCATAGCCTTAATTGAAGAAATTCTAAGAAGGTTCATGTTTCAATATCGGAAGTTTTCTAGGAGAAAACTAATATCTGATATCTTCAACGAAACACTAATGCCGACACCTTCAATTTGAAGGATTTTAAATGCTTAGAGATTATTGTTACGCCATTCTCCAAGGTAGACCGAGACGTGCGTTGCGAAGATAATCATTGTCAACCAAAACTTGCGTCCAATTTATATTAATGTAATCTAAATGTCATTTCAATAGGGAATCACCAAGTTCAAATGCCCTTAAGCAATATATTGTATAGCATTCATTTCACATTTTATAAAATCTACATGAAAGTGATATACCGCTAATGTTACGACGTCGGCACGTTTAGTTATTTCTTTGCCATTGTCAAATATGACCAAATGACCTTCTCGACCTCACGTTCTCGTCCGACATGGTCGAATCGATCTTGAACGTCCCCCACCTGATGGTAAAACGATGATTTTGGTGATCGTTTTTTTTTTTTATCGTATCTATGCCTGTGATCAAGTTTGATACGCTAATAGCGACATATCATTTTATAGCTCTATACCTTAACATTGGCACACTGAGATGATTAGTGGAGGTGATAATTATTGTAAAATGTGTGTAATTCTTCGCATGAGTTTTGCTTTCTAATCCTCAGAGGAAACACATGTCGAGCATGTATATTAAAATTGTTAAGGGTGTATAGGCTGTCAGTAATGAATCTGTAAATTGCCTGACGCCACAACAAAAATGACACTATAAATTGAATGACTCAGAATCCTTACTTATATACATTTAGAGAATTGGTTAATGAATTTTTGCTCCATTTTTCGCCCAAAGAACTTATTTTACCCAGACAGGAACGAGCAATATGCAGCATTGTAGATTACTTTGTCGATGCATAAAAGAAACATAATGACGTATTTTAAAATTGTAATGTAACTATTAGTGTTTCAATATAGACATGTACATGTAAGACACATTAAGTCGTTCACATTCTTATAAAACATCGTTTCATTGTTACCAAGACAATGAATATTCGGGCATCATCAAATTAGCTCGCATAAGTGAGCTTCAAAAGAAACTCAGGTGTTCGAGCCTCCAAAATCAAGGTGTTTTACCAATAACTCTACTTTATTAAGTGTCAACGTCTTATAAATTAATTAACATTGTATAGTTTCAATTTTATATCATTCCAAATTCAAGTTCAATAATTATTTTGATCAAATGGCAAAGAAGGCCAACAGCATTGATGTTGAAATTACATTTTTATTACTCAAAGTGCGTTATCGAGCACCAGAGAAATAGATACGTATGGGAATGCCTAAGAAGTCCTTTATGAAAGATGGGACGCAACTTAACATGTCTTTTCAAGGCAGTCTGGCGTTAAGGTTACATATTTATCAGAAAGGCAAGAATTTAATTCTAGACGTATCCGAAATGGAAATATTTAGCATCTGGCCCATGCGATTCGACAAAAAAAGGATTCAAACTATTTCCATTTCTAAATCAAAAAATGATGTTTACTCCTATTCATAAGTTTATCCACGAGTATAAGCACACTTGGTCCCATCCATTCAAAAATGAGTTTGATAAGACTCTTGATACACACCTTTGTTTCCACATAGGTGCAGCTATGCTACATGTATCTAAACTTCACCTACATACACGGACAAAAATATAATCCATATCAGTAACAAACAACCTTCTAATCCGAAACCGACTAAAAATAGTTCATATATTTATTTTCGGACGAAGTGTGAAGGAAAGCGTATCAATTGCACAGGATTTGTGACTACGTAAAACAGGTGTACCGAATTGTATTTTCAGGAATTCTGATTTTGTTTCTCCAATGCCTGTTTGATGACATGCTCTGATTTTGAGATAATTATAAGATTCATTATGATCAACTATTTGGCTAACTTAATAAGAGTGTAATTCCATATCGAAACATCACTTCTGTATAACTTAAATTATGCAGAAGAATAAACAAGTAATTATTTCAAGAGTTTCATGTTCTAATCGAAAGGATGATGGAAAATTAACTATATAATAAGTTCAATGTTCATCATAATGTGCCTTGTCAGGATTCCCCTTTGGGATAATCAAGGACCGACTACGATAAACCCGAAACGAAACAAATCCTTTTTAGCATTACATAATAATGATTTCATGATAACAAAATCATAATGTTTATCTGAATGTGTGAATTGCATGTAGATTAAACGTATCATAACAGCCTACTTTTGTTCTTAAACGATCAGAACAAGCGATGGAAAGGTCTTACTGCAGGATACAAACATAAAATTTTCGGTGCGAACCAAAGATAAACTAGATGTGGACATAAATGCACCTTTGCTGATGGTGTGGACGTATATATATAGTCTTGTTGAGTTTACGCAAAAAGAAAGAAAAAAAAAGAAATCAGCTCTCAAAGAGGGGCGTGGGAAATATTCCTTGGATCTTTTCCTATGTTTTTTTTTTTACATCGAAAGACCGTTCTACCTTCGTTTGCTCTGTTTCTTTCTGTTGAAATAGTGTGGGTGTTCTATTCATTCATCTTATGTTCTTATGTTTTTTTTGCTAGCATTGAAAAGTTCGTTGTACTCCTACTCATTTTAAAATGTTACAGTTCATTTAATAAGAAATTGCATAAAATCGCGTCAATCCGCAGTGAATAGTTCTACGACAGATGGCTAAGTCATTGCCTTTTTCGAAGGATGATCATTTTCTGACTGACCTATGCCCATCAATAACCTATCATTTTTATCCTTATGGTACACAAATATTAAATAATGCGTTTCGACGTTCAACATTTTCGAGCTCAACTGAATGCAATTAAGATTTTTTTACACGACATAGAAGATTATCTCTCCATATTTAATAAAATGTGTTTATTCGTTAAAACAATATAATCAAATTGCGGGGAAAATAGTCCATCATCGGCTGGATATGGGTTCCATATCACTTCACATGTATTCTTTAGTTTATATTGTTTAGGAGTTTGATGTACACGTGTGTGGGAATAAGGAAATCCCAACAGAAGCGGGGGAGGGAAAACCCCAAAAATAGCATCCCTAAAAAACATAATATTTTTCTCCTTTTGACAAACAACCACCTTTTATCACTTGCCTACAGAAAAATGCACATGCATTATGTGTTGAGATTTAATCATAGTTTTTTTTTCAAAGACATGTATTTTTATTATACAGAAAAGAAAAAAAGGACATTCATAACCAACAAATTATAATGACTATTTTATTGTAAGGGAATAAATAAGGAAATCCTTAAAGACTCGACCAAAAAAATATATTCAAAAATAGGATGAATTGTTAAAACGACGATGTTTTCCACACTTTAATAATGTACCTATCCTATTCAACATGCGGGGAACATGTAAAAATGGGATTTAGACTTCAAACATATGTTTGTTATTGCCGTGATTGCTTGTTCCCAGTTAAAAAAGCTAATAGAGTGGAACCACAGAGATTGGTCCTTTGTTTTATAACACGTGTTACAATCAATTAGAAAATAATTAAGTACAACGCATGAGAAACACTACATAACCAATTCGTTCCACTATTGTCAAATTACCTATGAACGTAATGCCCATTTGTCGTCCGTGCCAAATTGTCACCCATACCTATACAAATAAACAAATTTATAAAAATGTAACCACTGCCTAAATAAATTAATATATTACTTACGCGGCGGCATTCCAGAAGGCGGTGTCATCCGAGAGCCATGGGTTGGAGGGCAGCGCTGCAGTGATGAAAGGGTCGTGTTCCTCGTACTGCTCAAAGCGCTGCGCATAACTGCAACAAATAGGACACAAAGAGGTGAAAGGTAAAGGTTGAAATGTATATAGAAATATACCAAAGTTCTATGTTTATGCTTAGGGTTTCGATCTCTCTTTCAACCTTGCAGTGATAAACGGTGATGCCCCTTGTACTGCTCATAGCGCTGCGCATAACTGCAACAAATAGGACAAAGGTCAAGATGAAAAATATTTCAAAGGTTACTTTTTCAAAACGTAGAAAAAAATAATCTCTCTTTAAAAATTGGCAATTGACAATGAGTTGATATTAGGAAAAATATGATATAGAATATATGCGTATAAAAATGCCACAATTGTATAACTCAAGTTATTGCATTTTCCTAGAAATGCAATACATCCGTGCTTCTATAATATTTACCTTTGTAATTTGCATTGATCGTGTGTTGCATAAAATAAACAGTAAATTGTTCTCATTGGGACACAGTTCTAAGGGAATATGTCGGAAGTCACTTTTCAAAAGTGAAGGTAAATGAGGTTCATATTGCGCATTTCAGAATTTCGAAGAACTCTACTTTAAATTATACATAATGATAAAAGTTTCCATGATGAAACGTGGTGAGTGGTTGATTTTAAATCGTTGCATAATATCAAAAAGAGGATATTCATACACACTGTAAATTTGATGTTCAGAGATAATGTGTAAATCCGATGCAGCATTTTTTCAACCATATATTGTATGTGCCCAATAAACTTTGCTCACACATTTTTGGTGTGAGAAAAAACATTGTCGGTAAAAAACGAAAAGTCGCGCACTTATCCCTTTGAATATCAAGGCCGGTTACCACATTTTTACCCAAATATTTTGGTCCGTTTACTTGTCAAATCTATTGTTTGAACAATGGCGTTTGGCAACTACGACGCAACTTGCAACAACAAGACCAAGCAATTATTACTCGTAGGACATTCACATTGTCTTGTTACAAGAACTCATCTCTGTCAATTACTTCTTGAGAAACACATTTTACAATGAAAGCTCGATGTATCAAAAGGAGTTTGGGAACTATTGCGATGTGGATGTTGTCGTAACTTTACAATGCAATAATCGAATGAAAACTCCGTCGTTACCCACTCGGCAAACAACTTCCTAAGAACGTCCTGATCACGTAGTTTTACGTCCAGACGTCCGCGACGCAAATAGGACGTCGCTACGATGTAAAATATGAGACGTCCCATCATTGCTTTTAAATGACGGGTTAACGACGTGTTTTTATGACGTGA
>LQRL01043333.1:24675-41299 GCA_001703475.1 Hydroides elegans
CTGTTATTAAAGTCGTCCTTGTGACGTTGTAAATTTGACGTGACCTTCACGTCGCAATATGACGTTGTAAGGACATTATATCCTAATCGTGACGTGATTCCACGTTACAAGGACCCCATTAGAAGACCAACATACGAATTGTATTTCAATACAATTATATTGATTATCGATTTTTCGGAGGTTCAGAAATGAGTAATAAACTCGTAAACAAATGCGTGGGTGAGCAAGGATGCTTCATTCACAATCGAGGAAGGATAAACACTAATTGAACTTGAAAATACTCAGAAACGTGTACAACCCTTCGGAGGTCAATTTCTATGACAGATCAATATAAAAAATAGTTGTTACATTGTAACTTTGGTGCATCACCTTTGAATTATAATTAAATTTCGTAACTTAAGTAAATGGAATAATAACGCCTCACTGACTGTATTTCGCTGTCGTTTATGCCAGAGTATTTTTTGTTTTACAACATTGGCATTATATTAAGCTTTGGTATATAAACAATTTTCATAAGACAAGCCTTGATTGATCACTAATTTTCTCAAACGATGTATCTAAATATTGCTAATTCTTAAATATCTTAAAGTCTTCACTTTTATCTGGCATTTTCTTACTTATTTTGGCTGTACATTTTTAAATCAACTTGCCGACAAAACAAAATGAAAATACACCTTTTCGAAACAAATGCATTTTAAAAATGAATGTATTTTAATTGTAGAGCCATTTATAGAACTTCATAATTATCGCTAAATTTCAATTTCATAAATTCAAAATCAATCACGTGTAAATTTTTAAGTGATTTTGTTTTTGTTTAAATAGTTTAGGCGTTAATTTTGACGTTGCGAGTTTTATTACTCGAATGATGCATCTACGCAAAACATTAACGCGTTAATATAGCTATTAAAGCTATTTTTGCATGAACATGAGTAAAATTACTATGCTTGTATACATAAAGCTTCGAGGTTTATTAGCGCGTTTATGTTTTGCGTGAACGTAGCCTCAACCTTTGTTTCATGTGACAAAATAAAATTGCTGAATACAGTTTCGATTCAAAGGTCGTCTTGCTCTAAATATTCATTCGACCTATGGTTTTATCATATTTAGCATCAATAATTATCGACTTGCAATTTCATTAATTCAAAATCAATCACGTGTGACCGCAGCCCTAATGATTTTGTTTTTGCTATATCGTTTAACTTTTGACATTGACATTTACATCCTATTCCTATAAATCGAGCGTGCTCTCTTTCCGCATGTGACATTTCAACTTAATTGCGCAAAAGTTAGCCGTGTCTCGTGGTTCAAGATCAAACACCCATTCTGTATCGTGTGGTAGTTTGCACGTGAACGAGAAAGGGATGTTCAAATTGAAAGCACGTTAACATTTACGTATTACACATGTTATTGGTATTTTTATAATAAACTTTATGATATTTATTGCATATCTGTATTATAGCAATGACCGGTCAAGGTTTAATAACTTAATATTTTTTCAATAGGCTTGACTCATTTTTGTTATTTTTCTAAAGATAACTGCTATGTTTTTTCATTGCTTTATAAAAACTTGCAATGTCAATTTGGTAGTTTGCGCCAAACGTCCCATGACTTGTTTTTTTTTTTTGGAAAGTCTGAAGAATGAAGATCACCAATGGCTTTTCCGTAAATTGGAGATGCAATCAGAGCGCACGCCGAAATCCCTGTACATTTATTATATGGTTTACCGTTCACTTCGAGGCAGATACAGACCATGTAATAGTTTATGATTAGACTAAAGTCACCAATGTTGTGATTTGTAGACCAGATTAAAACTCTTTTTTTTTTTGTAGTTTACCCCTAATTTTAAGAGGTGACTCACATTCGGTAAATGACCGACTACTCAAAAACACTCATTCATATTTGATGATCTTTCAAAATAGAAACCTATTTCGGCAATCAGGAATAACGGATATTTGTTCTGTTCTCAGTGCTTCAATGTAACATTTTTTAAAGTTAGATAAACGCGGTTCCCATAACAACCTGATTATTTTTTAACCAATACCCTCCAAACACACAAATGGATTCATAGTCACATAGTTCATTCGGTGTGAATTAAAACAAAGTAATTGCTGTTCGATGGCAATTAAATCATCACTTGCAATGAGTGATTGTTTAGGGAATCCACTGATTGTTTTCGTATTTATTTGTTTTCACACAGTAGTTGCCTTCTTTGGTGCAATCAGTCTGGATAGTACACTAACAGGTTTGTTAATAAGCAGCTTGGTATGAAAGACATAGTTAAGGAAACAAAAAAAGACATAAGGAAATGGTAGGATACTCATTGAGAAACAATGAAAAATATTATATCAGTTTTATCCTTTTGCATTTGCAATTTTATTTGCATATGATTTCTAATTCCAAAGCTGATGATCATAGACTCTTATAGTGTATTTGCAATTTATGGAATGATATTATTTGGACCTGGAAATACGAGATATTTTGCAAGGTAATCAAACAGTAGCTATAGGGTATTTTTTCACCTTGATGTTATCGCATTTAACGGATGTTTGTCTTAATTAACGTGTTCTCGCACGGAAAGCGTTGTCCGTACAACTTCGCGTTCAGAGGTGACGTTGAAAGGCCGTTTTCGTTGGAACAATCTAATAGTTTTCGAATGAATCCTCCTATGTTTCAACGTCTTTCTAATGCATTACTTGACTTTGATGTTGTGACGACGTCGTTTCTGTGCGACGAAAACGTACGACCTGAATACGTTTATATTAACCAAAATGAGAACGTATTTTCGGTGTTGCTCAATTGATGTCTTCCCGATTGTGTTTCTTAACTTGTACCTAATATGCTTTTTCAAGAGGCGTTTTGAGTTTATACACTGGATTAGATTTTGTTTTTGAATTTTCTTAAACGTGCAATGCAAGTGTTATTGACTAATTAATTCATTGCGGTAGCCAAAATATGTTTATTTGGATGACTCATTTAAGGTTGCTGTTATTGCAATGATTCATTTCAACAGAGGCTCCCAATTAAAAAATGGGTTTTGTTGGGTATATCTTTAAACAAACTCAAATTTGCTTAGAACTCTTATTATCTAATATAGTGTAACAAGCTATCAATGGACAACATATTTTGTTATATGATTTATGTAAATAATATAATAACTTGTTATATTCAAATAGTGATGTAACGCCAGATCATTAAATTCTAATTGCTTCGAAAACATTACGTTGGTTGCCCTTTGCAAAACCTTCGAGAAATCTCTGCGGTATGTCCAGGTTTCTGTTCATGTAGAACAATTACAAAAACAATTAGCCTGGATTCCAAGACTTGAACCGAAATCATACTGATGATTTGAATTAGTTGTACAGTGCGGGCAAACCAAACATCCAGGTTAAGAATGTATTTGAAAACTGAAAAACATACAATCAAAACAAACACTTCATGAGTCAAACCATCAAGCTTCGCTACCCCTTGACCCGGGTTGCATTGCAATTACTGATTGATTTATTGAGTCTGAATGCTCACTTCGATGATTTCATTAATTTTATTTAATGGAATCATTTTGCACTAACAGGTCTCATAATGCAAAATAACCCCAAATATATAATACACAATTGAGCTTGTAACAATCTAGTCTAGAAGAACAGGTTCGGAATAAAACTGTGATATACCTCCCAGTGCCGAACTACAGTAAACGCGCTTTATAACTTTGCCACTCCACGCCCGCACGCTTAACACTACACGCCCGCACGCTTATCATTCCACGCCCGCACGCTTATCATTCCACGCTTAAATTCATTTTTGTCCACGCTCGCACGCCCGCACGCCCGCACGCTTATGTGTGTGTGTATAAAGGACGCAAGACATAACCATTCATCATTCTGCAATATACCTCGATTAACACTTGACCAGCTACCAAACAAATAACTTTATTAGCTATCTTAAGATTAAATTGCCCTTTAAGCATTTTATTATCTAATATCGAAGTATCATTGTATGTTTACACATTCTTTAAAGAGGATATGTACATTAAATTACCCCATATTATAATTATAAGAAATAAATGATAAGTGTTTAAATATTTGCATTGTTTCAAGTTACCTTTACTCTAGTAAATGAATAATGTATTTTGTGTAAATAATAAACAAGTTTATGCAATATATTATCATAATAAGGGCAGCAACCCCAACATTGAATAACACTATAAAACATTTATATCGATCCATGTTTCATAAGTTTTATCTGCTAAATGAATTGTAATTAAACATATATAAGTGTGAAACTCATATTAAATTGTTTTAAAACTTAGGAAACACTACAAGCAGTGTTAGTAATAAGTTGAAGGGGCCGGCCAAATAACTAGCTAGGTGTTTAGAAAAATATGTTTTATTATTAAAAAAATCATTCTTTATATGTGTTATACAAATAAAATATACACATTCGACATGATCATGTTTGTTTATCCACGCCCGCACGCTCACACGCCCGCACGCCCGCACGCCTGCACGCCCGCACGCTTAAAACACTCCACGCTAAAATCTAATTTTGTCCACGCTAAAATCCTATCGTGCGCACGCCCGAACGCCCGCACGATGCAAATTTATAAAGCGCGTTTACTGTATATTGCCTATGGTTATGAGTTGCAACGTCAGAGGTAAACGCAAAATATATTGGGTATTTATAATAAGTGAAAAATTATAATGACGAGAAATTGTCACATCGGGATAACCGGATAACCTCCCACCCCATCACATAATGATTGCAATTGAAAACGGCGCTTGAAAAATGCATATTTTTTACCTTTCTATGACTTTGGAAAGTTTCATTCGCGATTGCTTGAGATAGCGGTTCAGGAACTCTATCTGAAAAAGAACAAAAATAAAAAAGATAGAAATACTACTTGTATTGTTTTTAAGTTTTTAACTTTGACATGTTTTCCGTTTCTAAAATATACCCGTCAAAAAAAGTAACCTATATTTTTTCCAGACCGATTTTTAATCAACTTATAACAATTTTGCTTAAATAAAATTTTGCATACATATAGTTTAACCATTTGTTAACACAAATATTGATTTAGATTATTGCTATTGTTTACCATTTTCCTACAATGTGTGAAAGAAGTGAGTGGGGGTATGCACAATTCCACGCAAAATCGATGTCCAGTCATGCATTATGTGCTTGAAGTGATAGGCATAACTCTTTAGAATTTTCTTATTTACAACTGTGTGTATCAAAATTTCATGTTAGTCTGATGGTCAAGTATCAATTTATGACAAATCATTACTTTTTGATGCGAAACGAATAAAAATATAAGCATATTGTAGAGAAATAAGGAGTTTTACCAGAAACCGTCAGAACGATTTACTCGAAAACCAGGTGGAATGTGCATTTAACATTAGCGAATATATGGTGGACCATGTCCAATAATTGTTAATTTCAATAATGAATATCAATTAAAATAACCTTTTCATCAAAAGATCGAAGATGAAAATTTAGTTTGATGGATCTAAGACACAAAATGGGAATGACCATTGATTCTGCACGGAATTTTGCATACCCCCGGTCCATACTTTGACACATTGTGGGAAGTTTTAAAGCAACAATGATACTCAAACTTCACATTCATGTAACCAAATGGTTGAACTAAACCTATGCAAAATTTCATTGTTGTACGAATCGAGAAAATTGAAAAAAATATTTTTTGAAAAAAATATAAGTTTCTTTTTTTGACGGGTTTAGATTGAACAATATTCAGAGTGTGCACTTTCGCGATATGTACGACCTCTTTGTTTTGAAAATGAAAACGTCTAGCTAATCCAAAGAGCGTCATATTTTTTTTAAATCAAGTTTTATTTTCATCCAACTAACATAAGATAAGACGTGATTCTATATATTCTGATGGTACATGTATATGTATTTCTCAGATCTTAAGGTCAAATGGGAATATTATTGCTATTTAAATCTGAGTCACACCTATATGAAATTACGATGAACAGTACTTATATTCAATTTCGATTGGATTTTAAATATAGATGAAATAGTAGTGTATGTATATTTTATACTATCGGGATCAATATGAAAGGATTTGATCATAAATAATAACCTAGGTACAGGCCTAGCTAGCATACATGTAGTAATTCATTTTTTACTTTGACAATGCTACCAGTGGATATCGTAAACAACATTTTATGATTTGATGTCATTGAAATCACGTTTGACCCGCGAATTTCTAACCGATTTTACATAACGAGCACTTAACTAGATTAGAAGACGTTTAGTACGTGTATATCCTTTTCCCTGTTCTGGATCAACACATGTGTTCTAACTGGTTGCCCAGGATTGCATTTAATTCCTTTGTTATATCAAGATCGTATAAAAAACACACAGCATCTACTAGTGTGATCTTTTAAATCGTAGCGATTGAGCATAATATTGATAAATAAATTTTCTTAATTTACTTTCTTTTAATTATCTAAACATCTGACTTGAATGTTAAATCTAAAATTTACCATTCTTACAAATCAAGGAAAAGCGAACCTTGATGACATACAAGAAAACGGTCTCATTGTTATGTTGTCAAGAGTTACAATTTTAATTTCATTGTGCCTATGTATAATTCTACCTTTTAGCTCATTATTAATGCTAACTTTGAAGCAATTTCCCCAGGCTTCAAATTTTGACCAATTAAATGAAATCAATAAAACGGAGACAATTATTATGTACCAAAACAAGAATCTTTATCCTTGATATTTTAAAAGAGCAAAGTTTCTTATCATATTTTTGTTCGAATTCCATTCTAGACCAATGACGTAGAATTCGTCGTTATAAGATGAATGACTATATCAACTTTGAAGTGTTTTCCCTAGGCACTTAATTTTAAATAGATTGTAAAATTATATATGATATGTTATAGCTAAGTCAGGATGACGTTTTTAAATTTTTCAAAATGACGCGTCGTGTTCAGTGTGGATGTCTATTAGCCTAATTTAATTCATGGAATAAGCTTTTGATGACATTTACAGTTGTCATTGCTTTGCATATTGGTCCTACGGGATTTAGATGTTGTATCTTATTTTTTCTTTTGAAGGACAAACAGCTCTGATGCATGCCTATTGAACATTTCTCGGAAAATAAACGTAATATTAATTTACTTTTTCGAGTTTATATAATTTGATTTTATACTTTGTGGATTCAAGAGGGACCACTCTAAAAGTGGAGCAATCGTGGTTGTGAACTTCTTCTTACATAAATTATTCATTTTTTTGCAGTAGTCTTTTGAAGAATATCAATAATATATATTAACTTATACACGTCGCTCGCAAACCAATATCAAACAAAATACGTTCAAATATTATTGTGCAATGTATCACAGTACGTTAGGTCAATGAATTCTCAAGTTTATCAACGAGAGTTTTAGTCCTCTTGTAAATTTCATTTGTGTTGTTATTTCAACGTCGAAATGTATGCTTGTAAAAAAAATATAATGATATTTTTTTTTGTATCAATGATATTGTTTAAATATTTTTTACAGCGAATGTCGAATGAATTCTTGTTGAAATCAAAATTGCATTTGATACAATCATATTTTTCTGCAACAATGCGCTCCAGCAACATTTCTGTTATACATAATGTTAATATATTCCGTGTAATGTACTCAAACAAAGCAAGATGCATTGCTTCAAAATTGATGGTTGCATTGTGATCTCTAACAACAGCAAAAACAGAACAGACAGGATTATCGTTCCTTGCAATTTCATAAAAAAAGAAAACAGTGAAAATTTAAATCATCGATTTAAATCATATATTTTATGTAATCGCAGCCTACCTATGTGGTTTTATAAAAAAAATAATAAAAATTTATCAAAATAATATTAAATTGAATCTTACTTACCTCCTTTTTCCTGCTCATAGGACACGACGGGTCTGCTTTGCATACTTTCATTTGACTCGGTTTGAAGTGTCGCGTCACTCCGGATTCCATCGAGCTCACGTGACCCGGCTGAAATATTGATTATAATAATATAAATTAATGTAATAACAATAGGTTAGAGTCCAGTTGTTATCTGATTCTCATAAAAGGTTGGATTTGATAAAAAAAGAAAAAATAATATGAACTTTTAAAAGTCCCATATAGAACTCATTGTCTAACAAAACGGCAACGTGAATGTGTACATCAATAATGTGCTCATATTTCGAGATTTTCTGGTTGCACTCTTTGGCGTTATGCGAGATGCATTCTCATTACATATAGTTAGAATATATTAACTTTTCAACTGTAAAATATTATTCTAAATGTGTTTTATTGAATCTTTGTTTAATGAAAAGATTTATACAATAAATTGAAGTCCGTTACCGGAGGCCGATGTACGCGCCAAAATGCCCTCTCCTGGCTGTCCGAGACAACCTTTTCGGCTTTCTTCCTGTCTTTTGCCAGCCTGAAAATATAGCATGATATAGAGTCTATCTATATGTTACTTATTGATGGACCATTTTAAACATTAAAGCTTTTAATCAGTGATCGTTTTCCTTTTGGAAATGTGCATTAAAATATGACATTCAGATACTGATGTCATTTTAATCACAGGAACGAAGTTGGGCAATATTATACCAAAACCTATATTGAAACTCCATCGTCCACCTTCTTTTAGTTCTTATATATATTATTCACATAATTGGTGTTCCGGTTCAGCATTTTTAGGGATCCACCTTCAATCAATAGGACATTGACTCCACGTCTATATGCTCCGACACTCTAATCTAATTGTTCGCACCAATTCATAATTTCATGTACAGAACCTAATAGGCTGTATCACTCTTCCCTAATTTTTGTGTTTCGTTTTGCGTCACCCCAAAGTGCGTTCCACCTTCCACCTTCAGAAAATACTCTGTGACCCCATGGTGCCAGACATGGTCTTTATATGAGGACTTAACTAGCCGTAAGACGCAACCACAGAAACTGGAATGCCATCCTTAAATGCTTTCTGCCTGATTATGCCACTGTCTGTGGCTCTAGTAATCGTCCAACCGATGGTGGTTGTAAAAGATGGAATGGAATGAAATGATGGATTATTGAAGGTCTATGGATCAAAGTCTTGTCCGACATATGAGATAGAGATCAGATAGAGTGTGGTTGTCCCAGTCTCCTGAATAATTAATAGGATCCTGCGCGAACTTCAACTCTCACAATAGCCTGCAATATGTAGACCCTCTAAATCCTAGAACTCATATATTAGCAAATAGCATATCAAAACCACACTTAAAGGCGCGTGCACGGAAATTGAATTCTACGCCAATGCACGGAAATTGAATTCTACGCCAATGCTATAAGATTTGGTATGATTGTGTGAATGTCTTGTTATATTCCATTCCTAACCAGTTCGTTTCAATGCTCGGTAAAATCCCACAACCCGATGATGCCCTGCCTCCTGTAATAGGAGACGAATGCAATGTTACGGCCACAAAAGAGCAATTCCCTGACTCGTTTATGGAGCAGAATTTCTCTATGAAGTCCTTTAATTATCTCGTAATGACGGGAAGATAAGTATATAGGCTATGCAATATGTAGTATTGCGATTATAGTAATATTGTGATTATAGTATAGAGTTTCTGTTTCTTGAATATGATATGAAATACAATATTCTACTCAGATGCAATGAGCAGTTAGTTTCGTATTTGGTGCAAAATTGTTGAGAGACACCCGATGGTAATAGGGTAACAAATATTTATTACATGGCCAGGGTGCATCGCTTAAAGAAATGATAAGGAAAAGCTATGATGCAATATTTTTGTGTATTGCACCCGGACTATTTTTCCGATTGCACTTCCGAAATCAAATTTTCATAATAAAACAACATAAACATGAATTAATGTCTAAATAATTGATTTCATATAGATTATTTTCTTCTCATTGATGATTTATACGCGTAACATTTTATGTCCCATGGCTCTATTGTTCTCTCGATGGAAATATAACAAATAACTAAATGGCCCACTTAATCCATTCTTATGTCCCATGGCTCTATTGTTCTCTCGATGGAAATATAACAAATAACTAAATGGCCCACTTAATCCATTCTTATGCCACACTGTTTTCAGTGGGAATATTTTAGCCTAAAAGTATATACCTCACTGTTGAAATCATTGGAAATCGTTGGACATATTCGATACCAAACACTTTCTCCCGGACATGACAAAAATCTCTCGGCTCCGCCTCGCGATTTTTGTCATGTCCACTCGAAAGTGTTAGGTATCCTATATATAATCCACCCTGATTGACAATATGATTAAACATAACATATTATCGCCCACTATGACATGGCATAAATTAACTTTTTTTCAGTAAAGATTGTCTTTGTTTTTCCAGGTATTAAAGGGAATACAATATTCAGATTCAACATTGTTAGGTGTTTATTGCACTCAGGGGTCAAATTGGATGCACTCAGCCTTCGGTTTCGATGCATCCAATTTGACCCCTTCATGCAATAAACACCTAACAATATTGAACCTTCATAAGGTATTCCCATAATGTCAATATCAAGAATGTATTTCATTCTGTTTTCGAATATGCTTAGAATTCTACTGTATCCTGTACACTGGTTTAAACATTCATATAACATAGATGCAGCATATTGGGCAAAAATTACTTCGTCCCTGAAAATGTGTCATTTTAATAAATTATAGCATATCCCTGAATTGCTTTTAAAATCAAGATCAAGTTGCAAAGTAACCTTTTTAAATTAATTTCAGCCGGTATTAAACTTCACTAGATTTTATCCCTACGAAAAATATATGACGCCCAAAAAATTATCAAGAGACAAAATTCTTCAGAAATTCATATTACCTGACTTGCTCCTCTGCCTGCATATAGATGAAGTCCCATTTATTGCACAACATTTTCTGGATTTGCTGGAATGCTGCCTAGAAACAATAAATCATAAACATTGCAAATTACCAATTTCCAATTGTTTTATGTATTCTTGCTGATTTCAACATTACAACCAATAAACGATGACAATATTACTTAAGCCAGCTTTTAGATGTGATATGAACTCCTTATGACAAACCAAAATTACTAAAGAATTATAGTTTTTTTTCACATGAACATTCAGCTGACCTTCAATTAATGTGCATTGACCTTCATTTGACCTTGATCGCGCATGCGCCCTACCTGTTCGTATTCTTCGAGCGCATGTCGCTGTTTGTTGCGTACACTTCGCTTCGCCAAGTAGATTGCTGTGAAAATGATATAACTAATGCATTCAATTAAATCACAACCAATTTAAAATGTCCTAAATGGATTTTATAGTTTTAGAATTGAACGAAAAATCCAAATGTGATGAAGTGTTCAGGAATTCAAATCAATTACATGTTTTTTTTTATAAATAACGTATAGATGGTATACGTGTTCTAAAGATGATGCGCTCTATTATGCCTGAATACTAAGAATATCTTGACCGATTTCTCAGTGAGTATTTAGCTTTCTTTCTTTTTTTTTTCAAGAAAAACACATTCGTCGCATTGAAATTGAAGGCGCCGCTATTAAGGCCCGGGTCGTTCAGCGTAATTACATTTCCTGTTTAATCTCGCAAGTCATTTGAGATGCAACCCACTAAAGTGGTTGCTAGCGGTGGCGGCTTTGTTCTATTTTTTTTACTTTATTCTATTTCGTATAAGCGTAACATCCGGATATATGATTACTTTATATGAATCTTACCGTATTCTATAACATCAGGATCCCAACTTTGTGACGGCCAGAAATACGGACTCTGAAATAAAAACAACAGCATTTTTAATGCTTTTGGTGTTCGTGTTTGAAATGGCATCTTATAGTAAGAGTTGTAGTAAATGTTATCATCTCGATAGTACACATACTACAACCACATATGTATGTCATTAGCAATATTAACACGATATTTATATTATGTTCACTATGACTTCACGTTTGATGATAAGTGACAGAAGTGTATTTTTAGACGATTGTCATATATGTTTAAAATTATCGTTTTTTATTATATAAATATATATTCATTAAACAATAGAATCACATAATCTTTTACTTTAAATCTTTTTAAGCATTAAGGCGCGGTTGCATTTGTGATTTAAAAGATACCGTTTTTAAAATGTTCTAATGATTAATAGGAAACTCACAACGCCTCTGGTGGTTAAGATAAGAAATCAGCGTTTTTTAGTTTCCCTTGACAAAATATATTAGAGAACAGGCTGTGCTTTAAAAAAAACTCAAATGCAACCGCATCATAAGGTCCAACGGATTTTCTATATATGACATCACCAAACATATTTCTTCTGCCCTAAATCATAGACATTCATGTCGAACCCCCAAATCCGGACTGGAATCTAGCAAGACGTTGTGCAACGTCTAAGTTGGGTCCACGTAGAAGTAATCGTCTTCGACGTCGAAACAACCCGATCTAAAGCTCGCAATGAATTCGAACGTAAGAGGTACGTTTATCCGACGTCGAGTCGAGTTGTAAAGGGCGTCCCGAACACTTCTATATGTGCCAAGAATGATAACGTCCTTCCGCGTCACGTCCGACAGTGACGTTACACGGACTACCCTTGTCAAATGGGAAGATCTTCTATGCTTGCTTTCGTCCGCGACTATATTGTGCTCACCATGTACCCTCTTTTTACAAGTTGCTTGACCCATGTAAAAGCATGCAAAAAAGTTAAGACGTCATTGTGGATAAAAATTAATCCGAGCACTTTCCCTTTGGTATGGAAATGAACAAGCATAAATTGATAAGGAAATCAATGAAATGATTATAGAGACGCGTCATATCCGTTCGATCAAGTAGGTTCGGTGACTCTTTATGTCAGTTTACAAAATAGAGCGCAAAAGGAGTCTATGTGACCTTAGATTTCCCTGACGCATAGACTGTATACACAATGCTGAACGTTTTGTCAAAAGAAAGACTATTGAAGATAGAATTCTATTGAAAAAATGGGGTTCTAAAACATTTTTTGTAAAATTAATCTATGTATATTAACAAAATGAGGTTTAAAAATACAAATGTTCTTATATATATAAAGCAATTTCGTAATAGTTTCTCGTCAGATAACCCATTTAACAATACATAAACGAGTCGAGCAACTCGAATAAAAATCTCAATATATACTGCTCAAAACAATTAAAGGATCAAATTTGAGGGTGCGGCTGGTCTGGGAAAAACTTAATATTTTTTTTTAAAAAAATTTCAAAAGTACAGACAGTATATTGGCTAATATGTGTTGCAAAACAAACTAGATGTTGAAACTCTTACCAGCTTTTATTGTCCAACCAACACGATACCCCCAAAATCAAAATGATAAATCCGATCGAAGCAAATTAACAATATGAATTAAAACAACAACAGCTCAGTTAAAATGTTCGAAATGATACCTTAGTAACTGGTATGGCCACATCCAGCCTCTAAATACCCTGAGCCATGCTGAGTATCAACCCACGAACACTTAGCTGAGGCATACCCTCTCATTCCTCCATGAGTCCCTGAGGTATCTCCGGTAGTGTCTGTGGAGGTTGTTTGCGCTTTCTGATGCGTCTTTCCATAATATCGCAACAATGTTTGATGATATTTAAATCTTTGCCACCCTCTGGCTAGCTCATTACCTCGATTCCGGCCTCCTTGGTATACCCTTGCACCACGCGAGCAACATGGGGATATGCATTATCATGCATAAAAACAAATTTATCAGCAAATGCACCATCAGAAGGTCTAACAATCGGTTCGACAATGTAGTCCAGTGATCGTATTGCCGTCAATACCCCTCCATTAATGCCATGTGGCTCGGTACGACCATCGAAGCAAAACCCTTCTTTACTGACCCTCGCACGTGTATGTCATATTGCATGTTGTTACCGTCATTGAAGGGCTCTCCCTGGTGCCTCCACACTCGAACACGTCGATCACATGTCGAAATTTTGAACCTGCTCTTGGCCATGAACAGTACTGTACGCCAGTGGCGTACATGCTACCCTACATGGTCCAAGGCATATGCAATACGGGCGTTGTGGTGTAACTGAGTCAAAATAGGGGGAAAGCTGACAGTCTTGCTCCCAAATTGTTCTCACCCAGTCGATTCCGTGTAATTTGGTCGGAAAATTGCACACCGGTACTTCGTCGAAAGTCAATTTCGCTCGGTCGCGCAGTAGTGACGCGGCTGCGAAGTGCATTTTAACTAATATAGCGGTCTATCTGAGGTGTCTTCATGCGATGAACGCCTTGTCCGGGTCTTCGCGTATATACAGAAGTCTCCCAGAAACGTGTCCAAATGAGCAAAACGAAAATTTGAGAAATATCGAAACGTTTAGAAACCTGGCCCTGGGACTGCCTATTCTCCGATATTTTTCTCATTCTTGCAGTATAAGGTTCACTAAAATTTCTTAGAACTGCATAATTTTCTTCTTACAAATGCACAAAACCGTAATTCTAATAAAAAATGACACAATGACAGAATACTTCATAAAACAAAAGCATAATAAAACACGGTTGATGTAAAAAGTCATTCTTGAAATGGGGGTATTGTGATCTATTGAATGTTTAACACCTTCCATAATGCTCCATAGAACTTTTATTCAAATTAATTTATTTAAGTATAACCAAGGAATAATATATACAAAAATTGAGACCAAAACACGTCCAGGGAGGCCGTACCCACCAACCCTTTCCCCGATCCTTTAATTGTTTTGAGCAGTATATAATGTGTATCAGGCCAGATTGCTTTGGGAATAAGTGGTTGAAACCGGTTATAATTTACATCGGTCTCATTTGATACAACCAGTTCGTAAATATACGTTTATTATATCATGTGACTTCAGTTACCGTCCATACGTTAAACAGCCTATAGTCAGGTAGGGAAAATTTTCTTGATCGCGCCTATTTTATTAAATTAATTTATTTCAATTCCATACAAACGGTAATAAAGGCAACCCTATCCATTGTTATGCCATACCAGAGCATATATGTTGTGCGTTACTAGTTATTTTCCGGATTGTCACTATGAACCCGAATATTCTGGTTATAACAAATTCAATTGTGCTGAGAACCGTGAATTCAACCGTCTTTTCGGAAGGCTTTGATAAAAAAAATGAGACTACGAATAGAAAGTCTTGTAGTTAGCAGAGACATGTTTCATAGTAAAAATATCGAGGATGGCTGCTGTCTGTAGTTATATGACCCCGATCCTCATAAAACGGAATCCTCGAAAGGAAGCTAACGAGCTAGACAAGGCCTTTGAGGCTTACTTATTGGAGAAATGCGGTGACCAATTGCAACATTTAACAATGAAACAGATTTTGAAATATGTGAAATAAAGTTTGAAAATCGCAACAAACGAGGTCGAATAAGAAGTATCAAAATCAAAACGATGCTACTGTAGTAAGATTTGGTTCAAAACATTTCAATACTTATCAAAATGCAGTGTAGAGTTACCAAGCTTAGCACGCAAATAAGATATAAGATTTAGGTTTCGAGTGCTCGTAATCATTTGTCAAACTAGTGGGCTTTTGGAAGTAAATGCTCACCCAAACATGTGAAAGCTTTCAACGATTGCCCAAATGTCTGGTGATTTAGGTGTGAGCACAAACGACTTGTCATAGGATGCCTAAATTATATGCCGGAGTGAGAGCATTTTTGATTTTGGATTAGATATCAAGACTCGAAAAGCGTTTGATTTAACTATTTAGCTAACATTTATTGAATACAAAGTTAAATCCCATACTAAGTTGTCCGGTAAAATCACACTGTCACTGTATGAACTCTTCAAAATCGGTTAAATAACGAAATCCGTCAGCGAACGGAAACACACGAGATGCTTTGTTAATTTGAATCTCCACCTCTGCGGCTTCATGAGACACAGAACTAAGTAGAAGTCTAACTGTGGCTTATTTTCTAAGACTTCCATGAACTGGTTGAAAAGGAAATGGCATAATGAAAACGGAACTTGATTTTGGCACTTTCGGGTAAACACGAGGGATGAATTAAACAGCATGATAACCAGAAGAGTGCCTATCGCGCATGTGTATACCATCACATGGTATAGGGAAAATAGCAAAAGACATATTTACTTATTATGCATAACCTTGCATTCATGTTCCTGTTCACGTTAAGAGTCGCTGATGAAGCGGTTCTAAACTCGGTAGAATCTACATCCTCTTTCACTATAGAACCATACACAACTTTATCATTATAAAGATACAGAGAACAAAAACATCATGAATTATTTAGAAAAAAAGGTCGATAAAACGACTCGAGTATCTACGTGTTATTGAAAACTATGAAGCTTCACGTATCCATAACGCAGCGGACGCAAGTGTGTCATATACTTAGCATGACGCGAATGAGCACGAAACCTCGTCGTCTTATATCGCAACAAAAATTAGGCATCGATATACAACTAATTGTTAAAACAAAATTAACAAATCTTAAACTGATAAAAACTGGCCGAACCGTTGAACTTGGTTGAGAGTGCCTCAATGTGACATGCTCACATAACTTCCTCACCCGATCCAACCCATCCACCCCCACCCACCGTCCCCTCTTCACTATCCCTTCCCTCCAACCCCTCACCTTTCCGTCATATTTCCGTCATCTTTCACCGAAAACAACTTTGT
>LQRL01043400.1:4144-14490 GCA_001703475.1 Hydroides elegans
CCGTACTTAAATGATTATATCGTATATTATCACCAATATTTCCTCATCTGAATATGAACTTTTCGCTACTTTTTAAAGTGCTCCAAAATCGACAATTTTCAACCGATCAATATGACACTATGACGAGGCACGACTTCAAACCTTGGTTTATATGTGTATTAAATTTTAAATCTCTGACTCAATTCCTTCATACCACACTCGCGTGCACCAAGTACTAAACATCGGGTGAAAATATTAAAATCGACAATTTTCAAAGTGTTCAAGAATCGACAATTTTCAACCGATCAAGATAAAACCTTAACGAGGCACGACTTCAGACCTCGGTTTATACGAGAATAAAATTTGAAATGTCTAGCTTAATTGATTCAGACCAAACTCGCGTGCACACAGTGCTTGGCATCTGAGAATTTGTTTAAAATTGACAAATTTTAAAGTGCTCTAGAATCGACAATTTTCAACAGATCCAGATAAAACCTTGACGAGGCATGACTTCAGACCTTGGTTTATATGTGTATAAAATTTGAAAGCTCTAGCTTAATTGCTTCAGAGCAAACTCGCCTGCACAAGGTGCTTGGCATCTGAAAAAAAAAAGTTTAAAATCGACAATTTTCAAAGTGGTCCAGAATCGACAATTTGCAACCGATCGAGATAAAACCTTGACGAGGCACGACTTCAGACCTTGGTTTATACGTGTATAAAATTTGAAACCTCTAGCTCAACTCCTTCATACCCAACTCGCGTGCACAAAGTACCCTATATCAAGCGGGACAGACGGACGGACGGACAGACGGACAAGCTCAACCCTATATCCCCTCGTTTTCACGGGGGATAATTATAAGGGCTTTCATTTCATTCAGACGCTGGTGTAAATCAGCAATTTGCCTATATGTGTGTATTTTTTTTTTTGGGAGTTGAAGATATTTCATTTGACTTTTTTTTTACATAGAATATGTATTCAAGTCATATGAAATAAGCACGTAAAATCCCTTTTTTAAAACAAATTTCGACCAAAAATCAATACTTTTTTTTTTACTTACATGCATGTTTATTTTTTTTCTAAATATCAAATCAAATAAGTTTTTATGTCATATATTTAGAAAATGTTGAGAGAGAACGTGCAAACTGTTAAATGAGCTATAAATGTATAAAATGCAAAACGGTCATGTTGACTTGTTCATGAACAAATATATAATCCTATGTAAGTTTGGAGGTTATTTTATATTACTTTACTGAATTACACACTTATTTTATTTCATTAAAAAAAATAATGGCTCAAGCCAGTTACATATTAGTTTTGTTTGCGACAACGACAAATAAAACACCGATTTTTAACTTTTCTTTTATTCATAGCATCATGAACATGCAAATCAAAAACAGGCAAAACTTCATAGTGTACATAAAGGTATGGTGATCTAATAACTGCAATAATGGCATTATGACAACTTGACTGTTTTCTCGCGCAAATGTGTTTACAATATTGGTTAGCGGACGAGCTAAAGAAAATTCCATTATTTATCTGCAATACTTCAATTAAACGCTTATATCAGCCTTAGAATTATACAACGCAGTCACAGCAAAAATCATATTGCAAAAGTTATTAAAAAAATTAAGAAGCACTCGCTATATTCAATCTGCATATCAACATGCACCTAATGTTCGTGGTTCTTCATACCGAAAAATAACTGTACAAGTAAGCTCGGACTATCATACAAAATGATATCACAGGACAGTCACCAGCGAAAAAGACATCTAATTAACAACTTCGATCACAACATATTGATTACCATCCCATTCTAAGAAACAAATAACGACCCACTGTCCTCTCCACTCACTGCTTGCCCTGCTGTCGCATTGCCGTCCTGTGCCTTCGGCGAGCGTTGCGGAACCACCGTGTGACGCCTTCGCCTCTCAATCCGAGTGTTTCGGCCAACTGCGCTTTGGCCTTCCTCGTCGGGTATGGGTCGCGGTGAAAGGCGTTGACGAGCATCTGCCACTGGTAAGGTGCCGGCGAATCTGGGGGTGAGCTGGAGATCGGTTCAAAAGGTGGTGAAGCGGATGGAACGGCAAGTGAGGGAGTGGAAACACAGAGAGGCGAGAAGATCGGCGAAGTGGTGGAGACTGGGTAGGTGTGAAGAAGAGGAGACGTGGTCGATGGCTGTGAAGCGCAGTCGGAAGTGATCGACTCATCGTGGATGGTTCCTGCAATGGATGTATCAGCGGAACCGAAACTGCTTCCCGAAAAGGGGATAGGCGTGAGTGATGTGATGATGTCGCTGGCCGCACAATCTGAGTGCAAAGAAGGCGTCGAAATACTGCCGAATGAGTCAAGACAATCGCCCAAAACGCTCTCGGCGAATATGTCACTGGCACTCAAATCGATATCCTGGGATTTGACGGCATCGCGTGTCTGTGACGGTTGCTGCAGCAGGCCGGTCAGGACGGGAAAGTCACTTGAGGAACATTGAGGCAAACTATCCGTACACTGCGCTATCAGGCAATCAGGTAAGGAGACCGCCTGGGGAAGAGACTCGGACTTCGGGAAGCGCGAGTATCTCGGCACTTGAAGCGCGGTTGCCATGGACGAATGGGCCTCTGGAAACACAAACACTTCGGGCTCCGTATTCCGCTGACCGCGCTGTCGATGCAGTTCCTCCATGGCCATGTCGTGTCCCAGACCAACATCAAGGGGCGCCTCAACTGGTGGCTCGTCCTTCATGGCGCAGATATCCCTCAATGTCATCTCGAACACGTGCTGTTCTGCGGCTTTGAAGCGGTCGATAAGGGCGGCGTTGGCATCGCTGGGTGGTGACTGGGCGTTGGTGAGCGGTGATGGAAGGACGGGAGCCAGCAACGGTGTGGAGTAGTCCGAGAGCCAGGAAAGTGTGTTGCTCAGAAAGAAATCGAACGGAATGCCATTTCCGTACGACATTTTTGCTATTTCTGTACCTTCTATCCGTTAATTGTGAATAAAACAACCCTTGTTCTAATTTGTACCAATATGCAATGCAATATTGTTCGTATTCTTTCATTCAAAAAGAAACGGAACTTCAAAAGTCTATGAAGTATACTTTTCCCAATATATTTACTATTTGTATCTGTCTGCGTATATCAACATGAAAATCACAATGAACTTAACAACTTCATTGACGCTTTATATACGCATTTTGATCCATGGGCATAACGACTATCAAACAATCGTTGTATAGAACCTCGAACATAATTGCAATTCATCGTCAGTGAATTGCAATTGGGTGGCAGAGGAGAACCACACTCGGGGTGACATCATGGACATAGAGTGGCATTGATGGATTAGTGAGAGACATTGATTGGAAAATGAGGGGCTTTGATGGTTATGCGAGATGCGTAAATGGGATGGTGTGTGGCATGAGAGAATATAGAATCTAACAGATAAATGGCATATAAATATATACAAGGGTCTTAGACCAATGAGAAAAAAATGCAACTGCTATATTTATAAATAATAAAAAATGCTATTCTTTTTCGAATAGCCATTAACAAATTGCTATGGTGAAGTCAATATGGTCTCATGGTGTTCAAATTCCATTCAGAGCGATAGACTTAAGTATGAAATGTCCGTATAATATATCAGAGTTCAAATACATTATACTTGTTATAATCACAAGGTGTTTCAAAATATTGTTATTTTAAAACGATATTGAAGAAGGGCTTCTAATCTAAATCTAAATCGTGCAATATCCACGTAAAATATAAACGATAACATTACTTGCGTTTTGCAGCGACGATACAGTTCACAAGACTAGTGCAAATGTGTGGCAGGAGGTCGGGTTTGGATGACCCTTCCATTTGGGGATTGAGATAGTGGGTGTAGATCATTTCTTTGAAATACTGCAATCTTAAAATAGATTCAAATCAATCATATACACTTTTTGAAACCGATTTTTTTATCTTCTATTCGAAAAGAAATCTCATGAAAATTACTACAATAAATGTTTTAATAAACCTTTCTTTTGGCACTGAGAAATATCAGACTTTCTATCTCATACCTACCGTACTATCATTGTTTATTATTCTAAATCATTACATATTCATTTGTATAGTCCCCTTATAACAACTGTGTATAATCATCATTAATAATCCGGGGTAAATCTTCAATTTGATCTTGACATCAAATCATTATCAAATCAACTTATCAAATCTTTAACCGAATCGTATTGAACGAAGGACTAACCTGAGGTGGGAACGCATGAAATCTGTGTCCTGACCAACTTGGATTTCCAGCGCTAGCCAGTCCTCAAGTTTCAACTACAAAGATATTACAATGCATTTTACTTGACAACCCAGATTTTATTACACAATGTTATCTTTTTCCTATCTTACCATTGATTATACTTCATTCTTTGCAAAAGGAATATAAAAAAAAAACAACATTTGATTGTAACTTTGAAATACATTTCTGAAAATCTATTTCATCATCAGATTTTAACGGTTATTGCCTGATTTATCAGAAACTTTGTTTAAAAAAATCAAAATATTTAATTGAATTTAGTTTTAGGTTCAGACTGTATCAAATGTCGAAGACAATTAGCGTTTTCAATAATTAATTTTCGGAAAAAAACTATTGGCATGCCTTTCAACAAAAGGCGCTGTTATTGTATTCATAATATTTCTAAAACCTCCAGTACGTAAATAAACAGTAATAAACTGCTTCTTCTCAGCGTTCGATTTAAACAAAATATTATCTTCCTGTTAAACATAAGACTACTAATTGTCCTTCATAATTGCGAAACTTAACTTATATCATCAAGTATATCAATAAAGATAAATAACTGAATTTAACATGTCATGTTATATCAGCTCTGGGTTAATGATCAATGATTTATTTTCAACACATCTCTATCATTGTCTAATTTTAAAGAGGGGGTAAATTCAATCAAATTGAGTATTTCAAAAAGATGTTTAAGTGGATATTTGAAATGGGCTATGTAAAAGACATGTTTAGGAATGAATAAATAACAAACGTATGGGAAATCGTATACCGGTAAATGAACAATTGGTAAAATGGATAAACTACAAGCTATTCAAATTATATATAATTGTTTTTTTTTTATTACACGCATATGATAAACACACAAAAGTTATCCCTAATCCACTCATTGATCGCCTGCATACCTTCACACCGCCACATCCACTTAATCCAGATCCCCCTTCTTCAAAGCAAAGACCCCTGCATTGAAGGAGGGGTAATCGGAACGACGACCGTCCAAATCCCTAATCCCCTCATCTATTGATGTGCAGGCGATACACACACGATGCATCATACAGATGCAGATACCACTCCATGAAAGACAAAATGTAGCTTTGTGGTCGACAACGATGAACCCTTGGAACCGACGCAAAATCGACGACGAAACCCGAGCACCATGCGTAATTCGGAGAACACGCGAAAACACACCACGTCAACTCAGGAGAATCAATCAAAATTGACCAATGAAAATGGCAAGAATAAGGTCTGAAAATTTAGGGGCTAATTGCAAACGACTCTGGCAAACTCCGAGAATAGTTATATAAGCTTAACAGTTTTCAAGTTGATCATCCAGATTCCAATCTTGAACTTGATAAGCATTCAAAGAAAAACTATTTGAATTTACTTTTGAGAAATACTATTATAAACTATAACCACTAAGTAAAAAACAAGAAAATAAATCAATAAATTTACTTCTTCATTCAAAAATAAGTTTTGGTAAAAAAAAAAAAAAAAAAATTCTCTTTGGCATTTTTCTCGTATTTGAGTATCATGTCTACGTTGTCGAAGCGTGCAGAGTTGAGCCTTCGCTTCATGAACGGGCTCATGTGGAGCATGCACAAGCGAGAGGAGGCCCTCAAAAGCGCGTACTTTCTAGGTGGGTATTATGTTATAAATATTCAAGTGGAGGACAATAATTGTAGATTATAATTGTTAAAGTCTCATGTAAATGAGACCAGTTAATAATTTAAAGTATATTGTTTTAAGAGGCATATGCAGCGCGAGAATTTAATAAAATATTTGATTATCAAATAAATCAAATAAATTAAGAAATCCTAAAATAAAGATGAGACCCAGAAAATAGTAAAACGTACGTAGTATTTTATGCTTTTAAGGTTTATGCTTTTAATGGTTTTAATATTATTTGGCAGTTTATACATATAACTCTATATTCTTCTTTTATTCCACAGACATGAAGCTCTGCCAGCAGCTCTCCCGCCTCGTCCGCGCCGCAGAATCAAGCGCCGCCTCCACTCAATATTCCCGCGGCCTCGAAACCCTCGTCCTGTGGGACCTCAAGCACCTCTACGAGATGAGCGCCACCCGCGCCACGCACGCCGCCCAACGCTACACCGCACGCCTCGCCTTCCTGTCACGTGACCGCTTCGCGATTGCGCAACAGTCACCGCGCACGCGCAGTCGCGTCGAGAGCGAGTTCGCGGCGTACAGCGAACACGGGATCGAGGATTTCGAGGATCTGTATGCTGATGGGTTCGAGGCCAGCGATGATGAGGATGAGGACACTTCCGTTCAAGACACTTCCGCTTTGATCGATGATGACGTCACTGGATATGACGGCGATGACGATGATGTGGATAGGGATGACGTGTTTGTTGAGAGTGCACTTGGGGGTAGAATTGGTGATGGGGGAGAGCAGAGTGATGGGGCGCAGCAGCAGACTGGCAAGCTACAGTGTTTTGTTGAGTGGGATTTCATGACCCGAGGCGAGTGACTTGTCGGGATATGAACGTGTGATCGATAATGTCCAATTGGATGTGTGCTTTTGTATAGATGATATAGTGTCTTTAATTAAGCCTTGGTTTTGAAGAGAGACTGCATAGTTCTGATGATCATCCTTAGTGTACGTTTCGATTGTGAATGTAGAAGTTGTGCTATCACTTAAAAGTTGTGCTAAGTTATTTCTAGAGTGAGTCAATTTGAGGATTGTTTTCTGAAGTGCTTTTATACGAAGTCATTTCTTAATTGTGTTTCGCCATGTAACTTATATATGTGCTTTCATTCATTATATATTATATTAGCTTATACAGTTTAATTGAAGTAGTGTAATCTATGGTAACATTATTTTTGTAACTGAAGCTATCGTAAATAAACGTTAATAAATAATGGTCTTGCATTTCTTGGTTCCTAAAATATAATCTGATCGAATCTCGTATATTATATAAAAAAAGGTTTTTGCCATAATAAAACATATCATCTTCTCAATAACATGAATGTTGCTTACCGTATCACCTTTGTGGTCCTCTGATACTCTTGATTTCAAAATATTTTCTACAATATGTTCCGACTGTGTATCTAGCGTTATGGGTGCAAATTTGACAGCGAACGTCAACTGCTGCAGTAACCAAACGAACTGAAAATAAATATTCAATACACAAATATCCAATACATTTGAAAGATTTCAATTAGACTTACAAACCCATGTCAATAGCTCACTCTTAGTACAATGTCTTAGATATACAGAATATATGGACAAAACGCATAAAACCAATCTATGATAAGATACGAAACAGGCAGGTCTCACCCTTTGAAGAATAAATTCAGAAATACTTGAAAATTCCTCATCATCACATTGCATTGATTTGTCCTCTTGATTTGCAAATTCTAAGTAATATTTACAAAACCTGAAGAATGATAAAATCAAATCATCAGTTTTTAGTAGCTTCATTTCCATATTGCATAATACACACAAACGTTCTCCATTCATTGTTCAGAATATTCATGAAACAGAATAACATGTTAACGTATATCTTGTTAACCAATTTCATTAAACGCTATTCTTGTAAATCAATAAATAAAGTAAAGAGATGATATGATCGAAACCTGAAACAAAAGAGAATCTCATTTTTATTCCGACAGCTCATTCCTGACATTAGAAACTGTGTGAACTCCAACGACGAAGAATTTGAGTCACGTGGTTTGACGGTCACCGATGGAATGCTTGGGAGTGAGAGCTGGTAGCATAGTGCTGCCAAGGCTTTAATGTGGTGATCATCTGACTTGGAACTCTGAGATATAATGAGACATAAATGATAAATACATATAATATATTTTTGAACAAACCTTCCAAGAAAGAAATGAGAAAATGGTACTTGCACAGTTTTAAATCTAGTTTTCACCCAAAATTAATGAGGAAATAAATTGAGAAAATCGTTGTTCGAATATATTCTTTTCCATACAAAATATATCTATCCCCTAATAAAGCTTTATGTAACAGTGAATAAATATGAAAGTAAACGCAAGTTTTAATTCTTCCCTTTCAAATTATAGAAGGGAATAGCAAAAGTGGTGGTCCACCGGCAGTTTTTCGCTCAGGCCGAGTGATTTACGTCAATTGTTGGGTCGGCGGTTTTTTTTGAGATACATGTTCTTTTCTTTTTCCTTCTTTGGAACATTGTGTTCGATGCTCGGGCCGGTGGATTTTCTTTCGGGCCAGTATTTGAAGGGCCGGTGGATTCTTTTGGCAATTTGCTATTCTCTGTTATAGTATGCATCATAATAAAACAAATAAAGCGATCGCGTTTACCAGTTCGATTTCCCGTGCAATTTTAGCATAGAAAGCCATCCTTAGATCCGGATGCTTGGTTGCCAATATAATGATGATATCATGAAGCCAATTTAGGGTAGCATCAGCGGATGACTCTCGATTTACAATATCGCAGATCATTTTAAACAGAGAATCATTAATCTGAAAAATATAAATATATGAGTATTGGAATCACCTTTTCAATTCAAGATGATGATTGAATTATCTTGAATTTTAAGAGTTGATAAAAAGAGTTGATCACTATTATTGATTCAACATTCATATTGTCCCACATGATTCAGATGTGCAGACGAACAAGTTATATATGGAAAATATATTCCTTTGCAACTATTGACAAAGAGTAAACTATGTTACAATAATTGCTATTTGAATAACCATATCACAACATATAATACAATCAGGATATAAAAATCAAAATATTAGATTGCTAAAATTCAGTTACCTTTTTAGCAGTTTTATCTAATTGCGAATTGGGAATGTCGATTTCCACAGGCAATCTATTAACAGCCTCTGATTTCACAGGCAACAATATATCGATCTTCTCATTTAGTATGGATAAATGTGATCGAAAACTTTGATCAACTTTCGTTTTTTCACTGAAATTAAAATGTTTAATATTATTTTTCATACGGTCATTATGTATACGTATAGCATTGTGAATCACCTTTTAATAATATTTCATAGTTTAATCGTTACATTTATATACATGGTATTCTTTCAATTTTGGAATACAAATGACAACAGTTGATGTGAGAAAGACAGTAAATCATTAAAATAATTTGTGTGTTTTAATTCACCTTGTAAGATGTAAGGCAATTGAGTCTAGACTACGCTCAAACTGTTGCCATGGTGATAGTAACAAGTCTTCCATCTCGTCATCCTCTTCGTCGTCAAACACTCCTTTGGTATCAAAAAGGGATGAACGATATATTTAACAGAGACAAAACAAACAAGTCATATTAATTAATGTTATTTATACCTACTTAAATACAACATTCTATCGGAACATATATTTTTTTCCATAACATGAAGTTTATCAATATACCATATATATATGCTTAAAAAAACATTCAACGATTTAAAAACGCTAGAAAATATTTTGTTTTTGTGCGCACATTATAAAAAGATGATACAGGTTGTATTTCCATTTTCATATTTCATTAAATTTCCTAATCAAAACTGTTTGAACGTCTGTTCGCGCATTACAACATTTCTCAAAAAGAAGGGCTTTCTGAAAGAAAATTCAGCAAGGCCAGTTTCTTACATACCGTGCAATAACTGCTGAGTCATCTTCTGGCACTCTAACTCATACTGCGTGTACAGAGCGACCGGAATCTTCTCCGCTTTTCGCAGCAACTCAATCATGCGCATGCGCGAATCAGGCTGTTCCGGTAGAAGACGCGCTTTTAAAAGGGCGGGAACAAACCTGTTGTGAATTGAAACAAATATCAATACATATACATGTATTTCAAATAATATCTATTTGGTCCACAGATCGTCCATTAACAAAGATTATAAGAACAGGTCAAGTGGGATCTGGGGGGCCCCTATTTTATTAGTCCCTCACAACAATCGGCATCTTGGTACCAATTGAAAATATTGGTATTCTTAAAATATGATTTAAATTTATAAAATAATATTGTTTATTTATATATATGTCGCAGCGAAACTTTAACTTTCAGCGAAACTTTAATTTCGCTAGCGAAAGATTAATTTTTCGGATTTTGTAAGTATTCTTTGTCGTAATTTGATATATAAGGCATTTTATTACATTTT
>LQRL01043404.1:5067-17343 GCA_001703475.1 Hydroides elegans
CCGCAAGGAGCGACAAACGGCAATATACTTATATGTTCTTTAAATATCCTGCCGCTTGTCATATAAAGAACATATAAGTATATCGCTGCTAATCGCTCCTTGTCGCTTCCCATGTGAACAGGCCCTTACTTTTACGAGGGCACTCAACGATTTATTCGGGTAAATGTTTATTCTTGCAGCAGCTCTTCCTTGCTTGCATTTTTTTTGCGAACAGAACAAAGATTTTTTTCAAAACGATTATTTTACTCTAAGATTACGTTTGTAAATATATCAATCAATGCATATGTATCTAAATGTAGTCTCTGTAAGCGAATCTATAAGAAAATAACCTAATACACATTTGAATTTGTGAAATCTTTATTCTGGTAGGAGATTAAGATATTTGCTTGCAGTAGCTTTTCTGGGTTACTTGCTTGGAACTTCAGAATAAACATTTTGATGCATATAGAATAAAATAAATAAATATAGAATAGCGAATTATTTCTCTTTTTTCCAGAATCCCAATCTTACATCACAGTCTTCATCAATGCCTGGATGGCGGGTGCAGCCTTAGCAAGTCTAAATAAACATATCGCGCCAACCTACTCGTACTGCGTGGGACATTCATTAGGTGCACATGTATGTGGCTATGCAGGGAGACGTGGGGCACATTTTGACCGAATTTCAGGTAGCCACCCTAGAATTATTTTATTAGAGTTCTATAGTAGCAAGTCTAAATAAACAGCTCACACCAACCTACTCTTACTGCGTAGGACATTCATTAGGTGCACATGAATGTGGCTATGCTGGCAAGCGTGGAGCGCATTTAGACCGAATTTCAGGTGGCCACCCTAGAATTGTTTTGTTAGAATTCTATCGTAGCAAGTCTAAATAAACAGCTCACACCAACCTATTCCTACTGCGTAGGACATTCATTAGTCGCTCATGTATGTGGCTATGCTGGCAGGCGTGGAGCAAAGTTAGACCGAATTTCAGGTAGAATCTAGTGACCCTAGAATTATTGTGTTAGAATTATATTGTAGCAAGTCTAAATACACAGCTCACACCAACCTACTCATACTGCGTAGGGCATTCATTAGGTGCACATGTATGTGGCTATGCTGGCAGGCGGGGATCACATTTTGACCGAATTTCAGGTAGCCACCCTAGAATTATTTTGTTAAAATTCTATTATAGCAAGTCTAAATAAACAGCTCACACCAACGTACTGTTATTGTGTGGGACATTCATTTCATGTATGCGGCTATGCTGGCAGGCGCGGGGCGCATTTTGACCGAATTTCAGGTAACCACCCTAGAATAAAATTGGAAATCTGGGCCCATATGCATGAAAAATCTTACATGTCTGAGTGCACTGACATTTTAAGTCAGAAGGTTCAATCTTAATTCATGGCTAGATTTATGTAGTAAAACAGATAATATTATGATTTTCAAAGTGAGTTTAAGCTATTCAGAGTATTTCAATCAGAAATTCGGTGTTTTAACCGAGATATCGGTGTCGAACTTAATATGTAAGTGCACTCCAACATGTAAGATTTTTCATGCATATGGGCCCAGAATAGTGCTTCAGGGTTATGACATAGTCACTTCGTTAGCGATTGAATTGTTTTTCCCTGTGTGGGTGGCAAATGCCGTTTAACGTTGTGACGTCGGGTGCACGTCATTTTTTATACCTGAAATTCGGCGCAACACGTTGAGTGCAACGCTACTCGACACTCGCTAAGGAAACTATAACTTTTTTTTTTGCTTACCTTGCTTACGGGAAGACCATTTGCTGCAGAACTGTTTACAAATTACTACTTTTAACCATTGCAGTTTTGGACCCAGCGGATCTCTCAGGTGTAGATCTCAGTTATTTATCACCTAACCCTAGTGATCTAGGCTTGGTGTTTGCCAAATATATTTCGACGTCGGGTGCACGTCATTTTCATTTGCGAGTTATCGCTGCGTAATGGATACAGCGCTCGCGACGATTAATAATGCCAGTCAATACATTCATGTATACACTAAAATGACAAGTATTATTACCTAAGGCCGCGTTCACGCAAACGAAAAAGCTCGGAAAAAAGCACGAAACCCGATATTTTCGAAAGCTAAATTTGTATTAAAACATAGCAATTTATCCCCTCTGTTCACGCAAAAATTTAGGATATTGTTTTGCGTGAACACGCCTTATGGCTTGTGCTGTAAGTTGCATTCATCTAGGCGCCCCTGTCCCTCTTTAAACATGTTATCATTTTTATTTCTCTTCATTATTTTTTATCATTATTATTTCTCTTAAATGTTGACTGTATTGTAGCTTTGGACCCAGCGGATGGTGATCTTTTAGGTGTAGATCTCAGTTATTTGACACTGTTTCGCTATGTAGATGACCATTGGTTGAAAACCTCGCTTTTAGTTGCAGAACTGTTTATAAAACACTACTTTTAACCATTGCAGCTTTGGACCCCGCGGATGGTGATCTTTCAGGTGTAGATCTCAGTTATTTGACACTATTTCGCTATCTAGATGACCATAGGTTGAAAACCTCGCTTTTTGTTGCAGAACTGTTTATAAAACACTACTTTTAACCATTGCAGCTTTGGACCCCGCGGATGGTGATCTTTCAGGTGTAGATCTCAGTTATTTGACACTGTTTCGCTATATAGATGACCATTGGTTGAAAACCTCGCTTTTTGTTGCAGAACTGTTTCAAAAACACTACTTTTAACCATTGCAGCTTTGGACCCAGCGGATGGTGATCTTTCAGGCGTGGATCTCAGTTATTTGACACTAGGCCCAAACGACCAAGCATTGCTCCAATGGGGGATAGAGAATTGTGCAGGACGCTCGTCATTCTGCTTTCTGGATAAACACGATGCTACACATGTAAGTATGAATGATTTATTTATTATCAATAAAACGCACTCGTTGAAACACTTTGAAAACATGTCAGTATAGATCGAGTATATATAGATAGATTATTACTTAACTCATAGATTAATAAATGTTATATTTATATTTCCCTCACGTATCCTGACGTCAAGTAAACGTTCCGATTTTGGCTCATACAATGTATGGAACTGTTTGGGACGTGCTTTTTCGATGAAGAAAGAAATTATACGTTACAATTTAAATGTGTTGTTCACTGTATAATTTGAAGTTGATAATGTTGAAAAATAATTTCTTTACATTCAGGTAGACGCAATGCATTTTGATGCCGACTGCTTCGGAAGCTTGATGCCTTTCGGTCACATCGATTTCATTGTTAATGGCGGAAAGCAGCAGCCAGGCTGCAGTAATACATGTGACAGTGAGTGCAATGTTTATTCAATTGTGTTTATATGAATATTATTAAAGAATTTATGGAAGTTTTTTTTAGATAAAAAAGAGATTATTGTATGGGGGTCGGAAAAAAAATAAAAAGCAGCTTTCACCACTGCACAAATCACGACAATTGTTTGCATGATGCTTATAATGATGAATGCAATTGTGTGTATCAAGGATTTGATTTAAATTATAAATTCATGCGGTCTGCTGCTGTGTCCTAATGTATATAATTTTTGAGTATAAAACAATTTCGATGCTGTTATCTAATAATTTAAATAGAAAACAACAACTCAATAAACAATGTTTCAACAAACAGGACGAAGTGTAAAATGTAACATATTAAATGATAAGTTAGAAATTATTTTAACCTAAAAAAAAAATAGTTTTACGCAAATACACTTTTTTCCTTTACATATTTTTCAGATTGTGATCACCAGAGGGCTGCAGATGTATTCGTTCAATCCATTCTTCATCAATGTTTCCACCCAAGCTTCAAATGTGAACACTCTGCTGATGTTCCAGTAATTATTTTTTTTTTTGTATAAACTAGGATTTATTTGTTTTAATAAGAATTAAAAATATTTTTTTTAAAATATGTAATAACAACCTTTATATGTCGAAGTAAACTGAGTACTAGGTCCCGATGACATAAAAAAAGGAGTTTGAACAACAACAAGTTCCGATTTTCACTTGTGGAATTTTCTTTCTGCGACTTTAAAACAAATCAAGGAATTATTATGCCTTCCTTGTGATTCCACACAACGAAATGCGATATATATGTAATCATAGCCTACTATTTACTATGAAAAAGGGTAGTTTGCAACATATACTCAACATATATAAAGTCTTTGTTGTTTTTCGGTAAAACATATTTTAGCCTAAAAAAATAATATGCGAAGAAGTTAACATATAATTTGACATTAAATATCAATTCAGTCTTAGACTGTATCAGGAAATCATATCTGATCTTTCCTCTACCATCTAGGGTTCATGCCAGACAGAATGCAGTCAAGAAGAATGTCCTCAAATGGGATTCTGGACCCGATTTGAGAATAACCACGGAATGTACACAGTGGAAACAACAGGAAAAGCACCATTTTGTATAGAATAAAAAAGTATATTTACCTTAGGAATATGACGTGCATTACAATTTTCAAAATGAATAAAAGTTACGTCACTAGATAATAGAAGAGCTCCATAAAGACGTTTAACAGAGTTATAAATAGGTGTTTTCTTTTTTAAAGAACGTCAACATCAAATATGAATTTGACATTTTTTCACTAGATCATTTCATATAAAGATACACATATTTCAACAATAATGATTTGAGTTTTTGTGTGTTTCTAGTATAACAAGTCAATATGTATTTTTTTTTAAAAAAGACTAAAACCGCAAATGTAAATAATGCATAAATTATTGAAAATCTTATTTATCTAATCCTCTTTTATCTCAAGCTTGACTAATATTTTTCACTATAAATACATGTAACTAATTTAATAAAACAACGTGTTATTGCTTCTTTCAATAAATCATTTCGTTGATAAAAATACTTTATTGAAAAAAATGGGGTCATTGTTAGTATCCATGGTAAATGATTAGACTTTAATTTAACGGATTATGACTCCATGATTATGGGGCGATACGTGCTCCAGTCGATACATTTCTAGTTATCTGTTTTATTTATTATATATTATAAAATCAGATATAAAACAATTCAGTCAAATGTAACTCAAGGGAAGAATAAAAGCAGTTGTAATCACTATATCATATGTTATGCAGTTTTAATCGTCATTTGTCATGCCAGTTAAGTCATTACGAGATCAGGATCTAAAAGGCGGATCAGTAAATCCAATTTTGTCTAGTGGACCATGACACATATGGTCAATATGTGTTTTCGTTGATTCAGTGGGACTCTGTGAATGGACACTCGTCTATAATGCACCCTTTTTATTATTGTTTGTGCTGGTCATCGATCCAGATTTATAATGCTTTCGGGTTAAACACAGTTGTTTAATAAAGTTATAGAATGGATACACCATAATTAAGATTATTAAGTCATACACTACGGAAATATGAGAACACAAAATATTGACCATTATACCGAGATAATTATTCAACTTTGCAATGATAATACCAAATACACAAATAACAAAGAGCACTGGGAAAAAAAGTTTACGGACAAACTCAAACATCAACAACGCACCATTTTTTATAACTGGCTAAAATATTTCGGATATAGCATACGCAGTTTTGCAATTTAAATAACCATTGTACAACGTATAAAAAACTTTAAAACAAATGACCATGTATCGGATATCACACGCTTTATCAAAGATGATAGGACTCTCTCAAGTCATCACCATTTTACTCTTAACAATATCTGACATCGTTAGTTCTTTGGAGAGCAGCAGGGTCATATCTCATGAAGAAGAACTGTTTAACGATATCTTTCAGGGTTATAACCCGACAGCTAGACCGGTTCTCGATTCGAATGATTCGGTCGAAGTGTCGCTGTCGTTACAGGTAAGACATAAGTTTCTTTGAGTTATTTAAGATATTCTTTGGGCCACTAGATACATCAAATAAGACAAGGGTTTTATATTTCAAAATAACATGTTCCACTGAAAACGTAGTAGTTTAAATTAAACATTTAGTACGTACACACTGCGATTCTGTAAATAGCAGGTTGAAAGTTATTTGTGTTTGTTATTTTGACAGTTTTGACCTTGATAATTTTGACCTTGTTAATCAAACTTCTTACCCTAAACTCTTTCATTTTTTTTTACAAATCGCAGATAACCAACGTCATCGAAGTCAACACCAAAGACCAATTCCTGAAACTTCAAGGTTGGATCAAGGTCACTTGGAAGGACGAATACTTGACCTGGAATGCGAGCCAATATGGCGGACAGGAAGTACTCGTTGTTCGTCCTCATAAAATCTGGCTTCCGGCTTTTAGCCCTGACAACAAACTACGCGGCTCCATCTATGATTCGGATTGGTATAAGTTATTTCGAGTATCGGTCCACAGTGATGGGACAGTGGTTTGGGAACCGGGTGGCCATTTCTTGAGTGAGTGCGAAATGGATGTCGCTTATTTTCCGTTCGATGAGCAGATATGCCATGTGAGTTTCGCGAACTGGGTTTATAATGTGAAACAAGTGGATTTAGTGGTAGCTGATACAGCAAAAGAGGATTTACTTGAGTTATATGAGAACAGCGCTCAATGGTCGGTGGAGGATTTCCATATCACGAGACATGAGCTGTCTTATTCCTGCTGCAAATACCCATATCCGGAATTGCTTTACCATCTTCATATGAAACGGAAATCGTTGTTTTATTTCGTGCATTTAATCTACGTGTCCATTCTTCTCGCCATGTTGACCGTCATTAACACCAAAGTGCCACCGGAGACGGGCGAACGTATAGTGCTCGGTGTCAGTACCTTATTGGCATATATCATCTTTATTTTATCTGCGCACCAATACGTACCGGCGACGTCCCAATCCGTTCCAATTATCGTCGTTTATTTCGTCACATCCATGTTTATAAACTGCATTGCCACTTTGGAATCTGTCTTCCGCGCATTTTGTTACTACCGGAAGAACAACAATCGCGCTCCACGCATGCTCAGAGTTGTTGTTTTAGGGTTTATAATGAGATGCATGTGTTACCCTGGTGACGTCAGTGACGATAGTGATGACGATGATGACGTCAACACAAAAACAAAATGGCGGCTGCCAAAACGGAAGCGGAAGTCGTATACGAAAACGAGGCGACGACACCGGAAGCAGAAATATAGTTTTGAAATTGCGACGGAGGAGAATGAGAAAGAGGCTGCATGGACGAAGAAAGAAGGAGGGGGACATAAAGGGGCGACTTATATGAAATCCGATTCAGAGTCAGAATGTACAAACCAGAAGGATGAAGAGCAGAATTGTACTGAGAAGAAGGAACATAAATCCGAAACGGCCAATAATGACAAAGATTTACCGAAAATGAAATCCAAAACGTCAGAAAAGACCAGTCAAAACGATCCTGAAATGATACCACGTCGATCCAGTCTAAGTGAGATAAAAGATAAACGAAGGAAACTGCGAAAACAAGGGCGGTTTGAACAAGCTTTCTACGATGCAGATGACGAACAGTCTAAAACAGTTCCTAATGAAACCCCCGACAATGGAATCTCAAAGCAAATGGGACATTTTGACAAATCATGCAATACATTTTCCGATAAAAACAATGATAGCTTGAGAAACATCGCCAAACCATCGGACACTGCAGCAGAAAACACGACAACAAACACTGAAACAGAACGTTCGATATCAAACCCAATAACCGATAATGACGTCACAAATTACCCACTACCGCATACGTTTGACCTTGATGACCCAATCGAATACCCACCGGAACTAACCCGTTCCCATAGCATCGCGCTCGCTGCCAACGGTTGCCTACCAACCACCGATCTCCCTGGTGACGTCATTGCGTCCATCGTAGAAACGGAAATTCAGCGGCGCAAATCGGAACAGAAGTTTGAAACTGGAGCGCTGAGAGGATTAAGTTGCATTGTAGAAGAAGATGGTGAGGGGACTCACTCGGATACATCGTCTTATATACCACCAAAGGAATCATCGCAAGAAAATGGTGGTTCCAGTAATGATGATAATGCTGGTTCTGAAGCATCTGAAAACGGTTCAATGGATGCCTCAGATTTAGATGAAATTGACTACGATTACATAAATTCCTTAGTCGACCCTACTATTAACATCTCGCCCTCTGTCTCCGTTCTTCCGTTTACGCCTTCCATTCGTAACCGATCGTCAAACAGTGGCGGTGGTCTATACCGGAAACCGACCATAATAGAACGTCAGCGATTCCGGCAAGAACGCAACTATATTAAGAACCTCAACGCGTCATTTTCCGTTGGCGCGGCGAAGGAATCACCAATGTTGAAACAATTAAAACGCGATAATCCCGCGTTGAATCTGGATTTATTGCGTAAAGAAGTAGGAGCCTTGAATAAGTGGTATGAAAAGGAAGAAAGAAATCGTGGTATTCGAAAGGAGTGGATTGTCATTGCGCAGACGCTTGATTTGTTCTTCTTTTGGTTGCTGCTGTTTTTGTATTCGGCGGGATGTGTGATTTTGCTTGTGATGTTGCCGCATCTATTGGTTGATACGCAGATTGATAAGCATTAGAAATTTGAAATGTTTCTAGTTGTATATACGTGTAAATGATCATTTAAATTAAGCGCGCAATTGGTGTTTGTCAAAATCAGAAACTCTCCCGATTTAGTCGCATACCAACAATACATTAATGGCCATAAAACTAAAGACAATTCTATAATAAGAATCATAAGCAGAAAACAAATGAAATGGCAAAATGGAAAAGCGATAACAGAAGTATTTGCCTCTTAATGAATTATGTTGTATTATTTCATATGTAATAAACTCTGAATAATATATTCGTTTTTTTTTTACTATAGTGTTATATATAACTTTGATTTTAAAAATTTATGACATTAAAAGAGCACCCAAATAAATCGATATATATCTTTTCTCTATTTGTGTTTCGTTGTTATAATGTTTATTTCGAATCTCGCAACAATATATTTTCAAAATTAATTTTCACATATCACCGAAAACGTGATAAAGTTGGAAAATATGTTGAAAAAAAAACAAATTTAATATTTCTATGTATATTATATTTTTTTGTAAAAGTAAAGTCGCTCGAAAAAAATCCATGCACATTCCTTTGTGGTGTTTATTGAGCGGTAACGCATGGCAATCAGAACAAAAAGGTAATCTTACAAAACTACCTCATTTCATAAAGACCTATCTATTATATAATTAAACCATAATTAGACATTGTAGGTAAGAGAAAAGGCATATTTACAACAATAGCCCACCGACTTAACCATTATGCTAAAGCATTCAGAAAACAGCAAAGTAACTTTAATATATAGACTATGCCATTCGACGAAATATAAATCAATTTACCTGAATTGATAAATCAACCTTACCTTTGCCTAAACTCAATGCACCGACGGGCTATACCAAGCATACAGATTAAGACTCAGACTACGGTCAAGGTACGTAAAAATCGCTAGTTGCAATTTTCACTTTTTCTTATTTGTTGGGAAACGAAATGATCGATTTGATTATTTCTTTGAAATAAAAAAATAACGATGAAAACATTGAAAATCGCAACCAACTTGTGATTTCAAAATCGCTTATTTTATGCAAGAGAGGCCTGATGTGAATTTGTCGTTGTCACCCTTCATCGAACATCGTTATATTGTGATGTGGTTGAGATAGTTGATATCAAGATAATAACATTTTCTGAATAAAGAATGATTGGAGTTGATTATGTGAAAATCTCATTTTTAAAAATTTACGCATTAAAAAGTTATGGACCCAAACACCCACCAGAGCGTTATTTTTTTTGAACACGTTATTATCTTAATAACCAAAGTGTTCTATTTTTTATACATTTTTTTTTTCTATATCATAGATATAGCCTCTAGTTTCTGATGCTAGAGGAAAATGCTGGAAACAATTAATGAAAATAGTGTTTGAAATTTAAGTTAAACTTAAAAGAAAATAAACTAGTTTGAAATATAACTGAAACCGCATGCGCAAGCAGTTATTTAACTCAAAACGCGATCACTTATTTCCGTACGTAGTGCTTAAAATAGTGATAACCCATATAAGTCTATAGACTCTACAAGGATCTAACGTAGACCATAGACTCCACAATGGATTCCACTCAAACACGGAAACAGAAAGTGATCATCGACTGCGATACAGGAGTAGATGATGCCCAAGCAATTATGATGGCACTCGCATCCAACGACACTCTGGATATATTGGGTATAACATGTGTATCCGGGAATACGCATGTAAATCAGGCATGTCACAATACACTGAGGGTGCTGAAAGTGTGTGACAGACTGGAGGTAAAATTATTTTGATTTTAGTAAGATTTATTTGCACTTTGATTAGAGCACATCACTTTTAGAAGAGCCTTTCCTACCAAAATATGTCCCCAATCAGATATATGTGTTCAGCATTTAAATGACCCCACTTGCAAGAACTCTTTAAATCAGGAGTGGATCCAGAAATGTCGAATATATAAAAAAAACAGAACGTGGGCACCAGTTCAATTTTAAGGTATAAAATATTAGAGCGACTAATTGGTTTCGCAACTGTGAAAAGCAAGCTCAGTTTGCTTGTTCAAATCTTTAAAAGTTAAAATGGTCAAAACTATAAAAATAGGAACACCTTTTTTGTAAACAATCTTCTGAATTCGATTATATATTGTATATTGCAATGTTTAAGTATATTTCAATGTTTAATGCTCAAATCAATAAATCTGAGGTCTTAAAATGAGGTTGGGGGGGTGCCTTTATATATAAAAGATCCTGGACCGATATTCCCCGCTCCAATTAAGCTTAACCTTACCATTAAAACCAATGTAAAAAGGTGAGGAAAAGTGTAAGTTTAAGGTTAGAGCGGAGAATATGGGTCCTGGTCTACGCCGGTGCCCATGCGCCGTTGCTAGGCGAAGCCGTCTACGGCACCATTCACCATGGCAACAAAACTGCCTATATCCATTGTATTTTGATCCATGCCTGAACTGTTGTAGTTACTATGATTGTGAATGAACATTTTAAGACGAATGAAAAGACAACTCTTTGGCGGAATATTTTTTATTAATGTTTTAAATTTTAGATCATACATTTGACCGAGCTAATAAGCAAATAGAATTATTTCAATAATGAAACGGCAAGGGAAATCCATGCTTGAACTGTTATATTTACCTATCATTATTGCAGATACCAGTCTACAGTGGTGCCCACGCGCCGTTACTAGGGGACGCCGTCTATGGCACCATTCACCATGGCAACGATGGCCTTGGTGACGTAGCGGAAGAGGAAGGGGACGCGGTTGATATGTCACTGATTCAGGAGGAACATGCCGTTCAAGCGTTGATTCGATTGGTCAATGAAAATAAAGGTTAACGGTTCTGAAATTTAAAACATTGGAAAAAACTTTGAATGGTGTTGCAATCTAATCAAACCCTCAAAACAATAATATTGGCGACATAGATTTTCAATCGGCTTGATAAAACCCTAGTAGAAACAAAAGTAAGAGTATATAGAAATTTAAATATATTTATTTAATTTTTGAGGCAATATGCCGGGCAATATCACCTGGTCAATTTCACTTTTGATATTGCCAGGTAATATAACGACCACTTATATAATTCCAAATTTTATATTTCGATTTCATACAATAAAAGGAATAACATCATAAGAGTCCTTACCGAAATAGCTATTGACCCTCGGGATAGGGAAAAGTAATGTCCAGTAAGGGTCGCCGTCATAAGAAGCCTCAGCACCACCATGACAATCGACGGGGACCATGGTGTTACTGGGGCCTCCTATGTCGATAAATTGTCATGGTGTTACTGGGGACACTGAATATTTTTGCCTTTAAATTAAATCTATTATATTAAAAATCATAAACTATTATATTGAAGCCCGTGGTGTTACTGGGGCCTCGCCATATTTTGGCTTAGACGACTCATTTATCGTCAAATTTTAATGTGTTCAACGATAGGCCTAAGACTCTATAACACGATAGGTTTCAATTTTTCAATTCAAGCTCATTTAGCATGAAAATCCATGATTTTACAGGAGCCTGACCATATTTCGGCCTAATCGACCTATTTATCATCTAATTTCCAACCCGTCAACGATAGGCCAAAGTGGGCCTATTAAAACCCTATCATCCCATAGGTTTCAATTTTCAATCGTACATCATTTAGCATGACTAAACCCCATGGTGTTACTGGAGCCTAGCCATATTTTGCCTTAGTCGACCCATTTATCGTCAAATTTTAATGTGTTCAACGATAGGCCTAAGTGGGCCTATCAAGGCTCTATCACCCCACAGGTTTC
>LQRL01043416.1:2824-20733 GCA_001703475.1 Hydroides elegans
AGCCAGCTAGGCTGATTCTCCTTTTCTAGCCAGCTTGCAACAGGAAAGGAGCACCTTTTGCGAAAATTGAAATGTTGAATATGACCAAATTACGTATCATATCTTGCAAATTACATTTTTATTAAACAATTGCAAGCACGTTTTATCAATTTTGAAATAGTTATGCTCACTACTTATTGTAAAAATTACGAAATCATCAAAAAAAGGTGTTCATCAAACTACTCAAATCATCAAGCTAGAATGAAATTTCTCAAAATTTCCAAGCCAGCTGGAAATTGTTGGGGTACACCTTTTTTGGGGAACAGCTCGTGAGGTGCTCTTCAATTACGCGCGTAACTAATGGTTTTAGCCAAATGTAACTATCCCCCTTGTCCATATCTATCTCATAAAAAGCTATCAAACAATTCCATATATTGTTTATTTTTTACGCTATATGTCTCTATTATCTAAAATACAGTGCAACATAAATCCGCATTGGGGCGTGACAGGGCGAAATAAAAGCATATTATTGCGACGGTAGACAGAAAGTAGTGCGACAAATCTAATGGACCGCGGTCTCGCTTTAGGTCGTTAAAAGGACCATTACATATGTATAAAACACCGAAATTGGACCTTCAATGGTTATTTAATAATGTACGTTATGGCTCTAATCCACTTTGGATCTGTCGGGATACACCCACAGTTATACAGTTTTTGGTCGTATGTTCATTGTGAAAGGCATATAAATCCAAAAGAGCAGATGCTTATCAAAAACATAGTTAGTTTTTTTTCAAAATGTTCCAACTTTAATCATGTTAAGAATTTCAATGATATATAAGAGATGGTCAATATTGATCCAAAAACTAACATGAATGAATTTAGCCATGGTTATCATTGACGGAGAAATTTAATATTAAAGCCGCCAAGCAGGTCAAAAGTGCGTCACTTTTCGATCAATTATTCTACTTGGATTTTTTTCGCGAAAAGAATATATGACCTTTCCCGCTATGTGCACCTAGTGAGCATTGGGGATCATCAGTTATCCGAAAGAGGGATTAGCTGTGGCACCCGTCTTGGCATCAATGGCGTCAAAAGCGTGGGTTGGTTGCTAGGGCAACGGAAACATATTGACGCCATACTGACAACAGTGAAATAACAGATACCCGAAAATTAAATTATTAGGTTTTTAATGTCAGTAGGCGATGGATACATGTATGTATAATCTGTAGCATTATTTTGGTCTATGCATAGATGTATAGAAACACAGATACACAGAAAATTGTATACATGTATATATTCAGAAAATGCTTATTTGAAAAACAAAAATCCCCGATATGGCCAGATCTTCAAGCATTGTTCTTACAGCAACCCCAATCTCTCTAAAGATGGGACGAGTAGAACATAAAGAACAGCATTTTTTCTTGAAAAGCAAGGTGTTGAGCGAAAATATGAGTTTAAAGGTCGCTGCTCTTGATGGATGATGGAACCTAAAACTCGTAATGATTAATGATTGACTTTTAAATGATTTATGATTTTGAGTGAGAAAATACATTTTCTAGGTAAGGCGAATGATTGAATGTATGCGTTTATAGAATGAATAATTGCAAAAATATGTTGACTTGAAAATATATTGTTTTTTTTTCTACATCGATTGCATTTTCGGAAAAGGTTAATGTTTAATAAACACTTCTGTTTACATTGTACATGTGTTTTTGTCTACATTGATCTTCATTTTTGAAAACAGCAAATTCCTTGGTGTTTGTGATTTTAAAATGAATTATCAATCAAAGATATGACGCCCCTTGATATACATGAGCATTCGAATACGCTCTCGATTATGAGATTGAGCTGTTATAGCCTCAAAATCATTATTTGATGTATCATAAATATAGTAAATGTTTAGCCTATGCATAACATTGTATAATATTAGTTTGTTCCATATCAGTTATCACTCTTTCAAAGAAATGTGGATAAAACACATTCCTATGCTATGATTCAAGCTGCGTTCATGCTAAAATATCGCAAATAAAAGCTTGAAAGGTCAAATTTATCCTCAATTTATCCGCATGATGTTCATGCAAAATACGCGTTAATCGTTATGATATCGGGCTTATACTTATATTATCACGTGGTTTGTGAGCACACGTTGTCGCTTTTATTATTATCAGGCTTTATATTTCGTTACCTTATTTATATTATACAATTTCAATATATAACTTTTCAAATCACAGGTACCACTATATCAACGTGATCTTGATACACTACATATATTGATGTAATAGTTTATACTGTGTTAATATGTTCTATTTGAATAATTGAGTGTATGATATAATTTAATTATATAATTTTATCTTTCTTATCACAGGTACCACTATATCAACGTGATCTGGTTCAGTTCCAACTGGCTGGCCATGAGCAACTCCTGCTACAACCCCTTCATCTACGGATTTCTCAATGTGAGTATACCAAATAATTGCAAGAAGACCAAACAGTAAACATCATTAATATTGGGGTTTTCGTAGGAATGAATCGATTTTTAAGTTCAAATATTAAATAAATTGGATTAAAATCATGCAAAACGCAAAACGATGGTATACATCATACCAATATCAACATATCATCCAGACAATACATGTACTTAAAGTGTTTTATGAGTTCGTATAGAAAATATAATTACACCATTTATACATACTGCACCAGGAGTTTAAAAAGACTATGTTTACTGCTTCCATATTCTTTTGCTAATCATTTATATAAAATGAAAATAGAAAATAGAATGCAATATTACTTAATTTGAGAATTTTAAACATGCATTGTTTGTGGTATTGTTATCATTAGTCATTCCAACGAAATCGTATGAAATGGTATACTTAAAGATTATCATACATGTATGAGAAGTTTGAACATGCATGATTTACGGTTTGAATTTACTTTTTCACTGTAAACAATGTTATCGTTCTATGTATTGCAGGAGAATTTCAAACAGGCATTCTGCCTACTTATCTTCAAGTGTCGCTGCGCATCCGGAGCCAATCACCGTGACAACGCGGCTGCCGGTCTCTATGGCAACATAAAAATATATTAGATTAATTACATATTCAAATATGCATTCGATTTTATAACAGGTGAAGTTTAAACAGTCTTTGTTTACAGTTTTCTCCATGGTGTATTGTCCGTGTTTATACTGCTCACATAATTTTATTTAAATAAATGTTCACAGTTCAATAATACATATTTGAAACAAATCTAAATCTAATTATTTGTTTGTCAACAGGAGAAGTTCAAACAGGCCTTCCGCCTGCTTATCTTCAAGTGTCCCTGCGCATCCCAATCGAATCACCGTGGCAACGCGGCCGCTGGTCTCTATGGGGGCGGAGACACGCATGACTACGCACTGCGCAAAAGTAGTTCCAGTCCGGATCCGCACGACCATTTAAGGTTGAATGGACATGGGAGTAACCAAAGGAATGGAGCGAGACTGGATAATAAGATGTATGTGAGGATGAAGGGATATGATGGTACACAATCGACGTGTATATGATGATAGTTATGATGATGCTATACAAAATATAGGATTCTATGGATATGACTATATGGATTAATTCCTACGAAATGCATATGTAAGCGACGAATGAAACCGCTGGATATTGATATATTGATATGATATGCATTCATATATGGATCGAATAAAAACCACGCACTGCGTAAGAGTAGTTCAAGTCCTGAACCCCACGACCATTTGAGATTGAATGGACATGGGAGTAACCATAGCAATGGGGCACGTTTGGAGAATAAGATGTATTTACGGATGAAGGGGTATGATGGGACTCAATCGACTTGTATTTGATGATGATTTTGATGTGAAATTAAATGAAAATGATATGACGAATAAAGGATTCTTTGGATATGATAATATGGATAAATCGCTATGATATACATATATAAGCGACAAATGGAACCATAGGATATATGGTTACAATGCGGTGATATGCATTCTTATAGAGACCGAATAAAACTTTATCAAATTCGACACGCATGACTACGTATTGCGCAAGAGCAGTTCTAGTCTGGATCCGCATGATCATATGCGGTTGAACGGGAATAACCATAGGAATAACGGGCATCATGGGGCACGTTTGGATAAGAAGATGTATGTAAGGATGAAGGGATATGATGGGACGCAATCGACGTGTATATGATATCGATATGATTATGGATATACAGATACATTACTATGATATGAATACGTTGACTTTATTAGATCACTGGGACTTTGGTTGAATTCATCCCTTCGCCGAATCAATGCATGATCAGTTAGGATTGAATGTATATACATGGTACATCGACGGAAGTTAGGATAACGATGTAGTATGACGTGCAATGAATGGATATGATTGAATACCGCCGACGTGGATATGAGTGAAACGTGGATTCGCAGACAGGTACACGCGGCGAGCGCTCCTTTTCGCCCTTATATGTATACATTGGCGTCCAAAGTTAAACTCTTCGAGATATGCGCCTTGAGCGAATGCGACTTAGCGTCCTAAAAGAATGGGACGTTTCACCAAAAAAATTAAGATGATGGAGAGGGGCATTATATACCTTATATGGCCGTATAAGGTTGACAAGGAAAGAGTTCAAAGCATGATACCGATTTGGATTATACTTTGAGCGCCAACTCATCAGATAAAGATAATGCGAGGACGCAATTGGATTCCCCAAACGATACATATATGATAAAGCATTAAAAATGTTGACAATGGACAACTTGTATATAGCAAATTGAGCAGTCTGTGTTATGGATTTTATTGCAATGTGTTAAATTGTTTCTTGTTTCATCATGTGTTTTAGTTGTGCCGATAGCAAACTATTACATTATAACAACATTTCTTGATTAAATTCTTTAATGTTAAGTAGATGGTCCTTCCCGGATAAGCTAGCCTCCTTTTCCCTACTTATTAGGCAATTTCATAAAGCTAGCTTTGAACAAATAAAAGATTATTTAATATAAAATTTAAGATGCAGTAAAAAGGCTTAGAATTTTTGCTCTATGTAACCGCGCCCTGGATAAAACTTGCAAGCATGATTAATTTGACCTACAAGCTTTCAAATATCAGGAACCCCCTCCCTAAAAAGCGAATGGTTAGATTATATTAATTTAATCGTAAATTCGCCCATTAAATTTATAATTGAGTTAAATTGATGAAATTGCTACAGTCATAAGCTGGAAAGCAAATTGTTTTATATAAAACCACAACAACGTGTAATGTCATAGCATTTCACTGCATCAATAGGCTTTGGTTTTTTTATGACACTTCTCAAAGAAGTTTTCATCAGCTTCTAGATTTCAAAGATACATTAGACAGAAAAACAGAAACGCAATACATGCCCAAAATGACGTTGAAGCTCAGTACAGAAAATACAGAATAGAAAATATTCATGATACAATCTGAAAATTAGGTTATGGTTGCATCAACCTTTAATATGTTTTGTATCTTTGACATTTTGAATGATAAAAACGGAAAAATGGGTGATGATTATATTAAACTTTATTATGTGTTGAATCTGTGACATTTTGAAGGATAAAAATGGGGTTATGTTTATATTAACCTTTGTTATGTTTTGGATCATCTGTGAAAGTTTGGTCAAGATTACTAACCGATTGGATGTTACTTTTCCCTCTAAAATTACACATAGATCTTGTTTTTACCACAGAATAATTATCTTCGTAGCTATTTATGATTTTTTTTCTAAAAATCTAACATTAACAGAAAATTAAAAATCACAAGGATATGCTGCTTCTTATCATATGAACATGAAATGAAAATATATGTGTCCATTCGCTATCATTGTTAATGCATTTAAAATTGATATCTGTATATATAATGCTGAAAAATAAAGTTTCTGAAAATTGCTTTTGCTTTTTATTCTATGATTATTAGGATGATTTTTTTTATATAATTAACAGAAGAAGTGTTTCTTTAATAATCAGGGTGCCCACAGGGAATCCATTTCAAAATTCCCTGTATTTTCCCTGTGTTTTCCCTGTCAACCTGAATTTTCCCTGAAAAATCAGGATGGCCATTGGTACGAATTTTTAGTTAATTCGCGGTTATTTTAGGCAATTCGCGACTTTGCTGTGGACGATCCGCGCCTAGTGTTCGCGGTTAACGTTTACCCGTGGCCGGTAAATTTTCCGTCAAGCCTGTACCTTTTTGAAGTTACTGGCTCGGCAGGCCAGTAAAAACATAGTCATCAGAGATGCAAAGCCCCCAGCCTAGGCAAAACATTCCTTAACACAGATATTTGTCAATACAACGAAGCAGGTCAAAAGAAATATCTTTCTCACATCGACTTTCTTACAACTTCTTCCTCACAACTTCTCTCTCACGACGTCTTTCTCACAACGTGTTTCTCACAATGTCTTTCTCACACGTCTTTTCCACAACGTCTTTCTCACACCGTTGCCCTTTCGTATTTGTCCACACAACGTAGTCCTCACAACGTTACAATATACGAGTAATATTTAATTCTTACTGTGCTACTCAAATGTCTCAATATATCTCAAAGTTCAGTAACCTGTAATTTCGACATTGTGTGATCGATCAAACTGAAACCTCGACGTTGCACATCTGCAATATATATTCTTTCATTGTGTGAAGTTTCAGAACCCTAGGACAAAGGCTTCAAACCAAAACGCCGCGGACAAACTCCTGCATCTCAAATGTTAACAGACGTACGGGCAGACGGACGGACAAACGGAATGGGGGATAGCAATGGCCCTCAGCCAAATTGGTTGGCTGGGGGCTAAAAACTTGAGAATTTATAATTTCACTACATGAGTCTTCGATTTTTAATCGCGCCTCCGGCGTTCGCATCTTTTTATCATAATTTCAAAGGTAATGAACTTTCGTGAACAACTAAAAGATTATAATAAGAAGTATGATAAACATGCGAGCGCCGATGGCGCGAGCAAAAAAACCGTGGTTTAACAGAATTTTTTATCATTCAAATATCATATTTTACAACAATAAATTAAATCTATTGGTTTCCAGGCATTTTTGGTGACCTGATCGATTTAAAGAACTTTTCCAGTGCATCCAGGGATTGGTACGCACCCTGTTTTAATATAACGTCCAAATACATGTAGTATCACTGATTTAAAATTGAAGTCGACAGATTTAGAAATAAGATGCGCCGAAGGCGCAAAAAAAAATCAAACACAACAATATAAAAGATAATTTGCTGTACAAAATTCCCTGCATTTTCCCTGAATTTTCGACTGACAAAATAAAATTCCCTGTATTTTCCCTGTATTCAGGCCAAATCTCAAAATTCCCTGTGTTTTCCCTGTCTGGAAAAGTACGCCGTGTTTTTCCCTGTTTCTCCCTGTTTTTCCCTGTTGTGGACACCCTGATAATAAGGATATTTATTTGAAAAAAGAAAATATTGATTATAATTGTAATGCACTGTAAAACATTTACAATTTAAGTCGATTTCGATTTCCATCAACTTAACATGCTATTAATTGTCACATAAGTATGTATGTTACAGTCAAACTATTATAATGGACTCCTTAAGTATGTGTCTTAGAGAATATCATAATGTGCACTTCGTTTGCCACAACGTCTGTCAATTGAAAGTCTCAAAACATTGTATCACTTACATCTAAGAAAAGACAATTTCCATTCTAAATTGACAAAAAAAATCGTCTATTAAATACGGTTAATCTTTATGAAATGCATAGAACATAAAAATCCACACTATAGTTTGAAACAATGAAACTTAAAACATCACATCATATTTTCTAGTGTACACTTGAGACATCCATTAGGCCGAAACTACCACTCCAATATCCCTGGTAAGCTGTCACTCACAAACCCGGTCATGTTTAAGTTTGATGCACCAATTCAAATAAGAAATACATATGATGAAACATACAGTTAAGTTTTATATAAAAACCATAAGGATATTTAGTTAATATTCAACAACAATGGGTCAAAACATGAGATTACTGGTATACGTAAAGACATCTATTAAATAACACTCCAATGATTCTTACAAGGGTGTCACTCACTAATCCGGACATGTTAAGGTCTGATGCACCAATTCAAATAAGAAATACATATGATGAAACATACAGTTAAGTTTTATATACAAAATATAAGGAAACATATTATATATTCAACCACCATATGGGTCCATCCATGAGAGCAGTGTATACACGTAAGACAGTTTTATCATAAAATTTAATTATACATTTAATAATATGAGATGAGAGGCTTCTTTAGTATTTCTAAGGACACCGAAAATTGTTTAAAAAATTAAAACGCTTTCAAAAGCAAATATATTTTTTCACTTATTTTTCTTAAGTTTATTTTAAAATATATTCAATAGTTTTATTTCTTTAAAATTTATTTTAGATTATATTGGTTTATAACAAAAATATCGGTTCAGAATCGTTTAAACAGGATATCATACATTTTAAAAGTAGGGACCCGGACTAAGGGCTCTCCAAGGAAATTTTAGGGTGGTATTAATTAAGTGCAAAAAAAAATTATTTCCGCCCGTTAGATCGAATGGGACTTTTTTTATGGTAAAACTAGAATGTTTGTACTTAACGACAAACATAAAATCATTTCTGTTTGAATTTTGTCTAGGTTCGGCCATTTTTGACCTCAGATCTACTAGTCTACTATTAACTAACATCATGATGCCCCTCCAATGCTTCTTACAAGGTGTCACTCACAAGACTCGGACATGTTAAGGTCTCCTTCCCCACTAATGCACTGTGGTATCAAGATAAATGTTGGCTTGTCACTTTAACTCGCTTTCTGTCACTTCATTATTGAGTTCTTATCTCTCTTGCTTGTGACAGCCAAACTACTGGTCATACCGTCGTGAGTTGCTTTCATGTTTTTTTTACCTTGGTGGCCACTAGCGCGCAGTGGAGGACATTGGTAAAACGCCATGGCCACACCAAGGTCATTTCATGCATTTAAACATTAACACGTATTCGTTTTTAGAAAACCTTCTCTAACTGGTCAGAGACAGGACATGGTTTATTTATAGAATTAAGAGCAACTCTAATCCGGTTTACTGTTTTTTTTCGCTTCATTCATACAAAACGTTTATCTAAGATCAGATGTACACAAATTAATATAAAGAATTCTATGGGAGGTTCAAGTTATTTACAAGGTGACATTTTCCCTTGATGGCCAATGGCGCGAAGTGAAGGACATCTGTAAAAAGTCGTCGCATCAAGGGCGCAACCAATGCAGTTTATGCATTTCGTACATACAACCTCGTATTCGTTTTAGACAATATTTTCTTGCCAAATCTTCTTTGACCAATATTTTTTCCGGTTTTGCTATACTTTTAGAAGAGAAAAGAGAAAGAGAGAGAGAGAGAGAGAGAGAGAGAGAGAGAGGGAGAGAGAGAGGGAGAGAGAGAGAAAGAAAGAAAGAGAGGTAGATAGAGAGAGAGAAGAAATAGAAAAATCTTAAGAAAAAATGAAAGAAAAAAAAAACAGAGAGTGATACTGAAAAAGAGAACGTGAGAGGAAACAACAGAGAGAGAGAGAGAGAGAGAGAGAGAGAGAGAGAGAGAGAGAAAAAATAAGGAAAGAGAGAGAGAAAAAAAAAAGAATGAAAGAAAAAGAAACAGAGAGTGATACCGAGAAAGTGAACGTGAGAGAAAACAACAAAAAGAGAGCAAGAATGTCAGGTCTTATAACCCGACCAGGGCTTACATTGGCAAGACAATTGTCCAATGAGTCCTTTTTTATGTCGTACCTATAATGGATTCGAGCATATATAAGCATTGTCGACGGATTTATGCTCGTTCAACGCAAACGCCTAGGATCAAATAACATTGATTTTGTCTTTTGAAGCTGATGTCAATCCAGTGATAAACCGAGGTTATTGCTAATAGAAGCTGTCATCTGACCCATTGCGCAATTTGCCAGGTGTATTTTAAGAGACAGACAACAATAGCTACAAACATAGCTTACAGAAATCGTATAAAATCTATGCTTAGTTATAGGTTTATGTGCAGATCTATGATATAGAATATAGAAGAAATCGCTCTTATATTCGACAACAAGTAAAGTCAGCCCATTGAAGTATGATTTTACATTTTTTTGTCTAAACATAAAATTTAAATGTTATTCGAAAGGATATTATTAAACTCTTAGCACCAACATGGACACAAGAACATAGATTCTATTTCAAATGCCTTTATTTCCTGACGTGCTTTGTGTGTAACTTAATTAGGAATTAGGATTTCGTAAAAATGTCAAAGACAACTGAATTCACCACTCATGAGGATGTGTTCTTTCAATGTGCCACTAAGTTGAACATTCAGACAGTGCACAAGCAATATATGAGTCTAGGGAGTGTACAACTTCTAACATTGTGGTTTGAGGGTCTCAAAATATGTAGTGACATTCGAAACGAGGAAAAATAGTTTTTTTCCGATTTTTAAAATAACGCCAACCCCCCTATACATACCCTCTGAAAGTGGCTACCCCCTTAAAATCACGATTTTTTGACGTTGTTGTTAAAGTTACGCGATCGTTTTCAAACGTTATTATGATTTTATTTATCAAAAGCAGTAAGATAACGTATTTATGTATGCTTGCGCTTATATATTGATTAAATTACCAAAAACAGATTTTAAAATGAATTCTAGATAAATTAATTGATTAAATAGATGCAATTCTCAAGTATAAAGTAACCAATCTAAATGATTGACATACGTTGTATTCAAAAGCTTAAAACTTATTATTAAAATAATGTTAATAGTTAACTACTATTCATCTTCAGTCCAGAATAGAAAAAAATATATTTAATACAATTCAAATCAGCCCTAAAAGACATTTCACCCAGCCTTCCCAGTTCGACATAGAACGAACACCAACCCTATTGATGTTAAATATATCCTATTCTTCCGATCATATGGGTTTTAGGAAATAGAATATTAAAATACTATTCAATTTCAATTAAGGAGGAAAATCATGTTATTTCATCCAAACTAGGCACTGTCTGCACCCATACAACGCCACCCCGACCTTTACCACCTCCCCGCCCACTAAACAGTATGTAAAATTTCCCAACGCAACTAAATTCATGTAAGGTTGATTTATTGGATAATATTTAAGGTATAATCTTGAAATAACTCTTACAATCGAATAAATTCCATACTATTTTGTGTAATTTGTATGTATTTTGTGTGTATTTAGATATGGGATAAGTCTCCTGACCAATTATCTCCATTTACGTTGTATCAGTGCGGCGCTTACCTTTTTTTGAATTCATTATTCCATTCCATTTTTGATAAATGAAAATCATTTTCTATAGTTTTACATATCATTAACATTGCCAATGATCTGACCAGCCCCGGCCAAATGCGATATTTATCATACCCTGGCCCCCTTTATATAATTGGATATCTAGTTTATATCTATATATATTAGTCTTATCGCATCTTTAAAAAGGAATGGAGAATATAACACTGTTAGTAAAATACATGGCCAAATAGTCGAACGACGTTTTATTCCCAAAGCCAATTAATTTGAAGAGGGGCTATGGGTGTCCCACATTCTGTCCGTTCGTCTGTTAATATTTAAGATACATTTGTTTGGCCGCAGCACTTTTGTATGAAACCTTTGTCCTAAAGTTCGTTAACCTCACATAGTGAAAGAATATAACATTTTATTATTTCATCATTAACTGTTGGCCTTTCCATTTATATTTATAAATTATATAAATCTGCCACCTTGCCAAGGTTCTAAGGTGGATTCCAGTTAACGGTTCTGGGAATAGGGTTTAGATTTAAACATTTAAAGTACGTTTGGAATACAAATGATGATAAAAGGGTAGGCTTAGAGTGTATTGTAAACAATAAACAATTATGAATGAATTATTAGTGGTTCGAGACAACGTGAAAATTGCAAATAAGTTGGAATGATAAGGAAGGGAGGGGGTAGGTACAGGTGCGGAAGGTGCCTTAACTGGGTAATATTTTTCATAAAATAATATCTGTGATTTAAAATCATATTTTATTCAATTTCTTAGGTAACCCAAAATCCATATAATCAAATAAATTAATTATATTTACCGCCATAATGAAAATGCGCATTATATGCCGGGAGGGGAGGGCTGGGTGGGATGTTTAAGGACTGATTTGAATAGTATTAAATGTATTTTTAGCCACGGCTTGCTTTCACAAGCCGTGGGTATTGCAACCACTTTCTGTTGTTTAGTTAGTGCGTTAGTTAATAGTATGTGAACTTTTTTCTTCCCAGCTCTTCTTCTAATAGAGTTCTTGACCGATTCTGCTGAAACTTTTTTTGAGACATCCTTATAGGGTTCCCTACATGGGGTGTGCTTATGTAAGCAATAGTGCTTATATAAGCACTTATAAAAAATCGAAAACATTTTTCGGTGACTACAGTCGTGCAAGTCTTCAGCAGGATGGCGTGGGCGATAATATGATTTGGTCCATTTGTTTATATTACGCGACCTTAGGGTCACTAAAACATAATGTGGATGAAGGTGACACTGCAACAGCTGAAATATTATAAATGAACAATCGTGATAGGTTAAGTTAGCGCAAGTCAAAACGGGTATTTCGTAGATGGCGGGTTGATGTCGACAGTGAATGTCATCTGTTACAGTGCATTATTAAGAGCAATACTTTTATATATTTCATGAATATATTAATAAAATATTAGTATATATGAATATAGAGTGTAATGTATGCGGCTAGTATAAATTGATAGTGTAAATCTTTTACATGTAGATTATAACTTAATCTACCTTCCATATGGAGCACGATTTTGAATTTGACCATCTTCGTTTTTTTTGCGAAATTCCATATGTTTTTCATAAATCTAAATCATTTATTGTTAGAGTTGGATTCGTAGGATTACCCATACAAATGTAAAAAACTAAAACGTATCATTTGGCTGAAACTATCTTACAACAAAGGGATAATTGTTCCGCCACAAAGAACGAGGGACATGCACATTTATATTAGGCAATAAAGAAAACAAAAGGATCTGAGCGAGCTGTGGCACACTGTCCTTGGACAGTCTTGTTTAAAAAGTACGGTTTCCTCATGCATTGAATATTGTTTATTCAGTGCTCACTAAAATAAGTTGTGTTTTATAAGCACGCATTATTTTGAGTTAGTTGATTAGTTTATAATCTGCTGTCTGCTTACCATAAAAATGATTGTATTCGATGATCTCATGGCAATGAAATGGCAATATATTCGGTAAAAATATATATATTTCTCTCTGTGTAATTTCCAGCCTTATCTTCAACTACTTTTACCCTCGCTAAATGTGTTGCTTATTTCACCCGAGCTGGCTGGGCGACTGAAAAAATGATTAGGGTCCACAGTACAAAAAAATCTAGTGGCCTTGATTAAAAAGGAAAGAAGCCGGTTGCAAGAAGTAAGCAATTTACTGCATACACTATGCATAAATCAATCATTATCATAACTCAATTCAATTATAAGTCACAGCCGCATTCCTGGTTGAAAATTTATCCAACTTTAAGCACGCGATATTGTGTTACTTTGAGATAAAGTTGACCGTTTATGATGAAGTGTTATGTGAATTCGAATTCCATGTCATTAATCTAAACATCCTGATTTAAAGAAAACTGCTTGAGAGAAATAACAGACCAGTGCTACTTCTATGTGTCACCTTTATTGATGATTCATATCTACATGTGTTTTCTATTTTTTTGGACAAGTACATGCAGTTAATGTATCTTAATGACTTTATATGATTTTCCTGGTATTTTACATCCTTATGTTAGTGGAAATGTTTCATTGCTGCACGATCCGAAAAAAATATTGTATACGTGGTTTTATATATATAAATTATGTCATACATTACATGGATACGGATTGTATGTTCGCCGATGGTTTACAATACTATTGGAGGTTGAGAGGGAATATTATTTGTTTTCATTCTTCTATTAAAGTATCACGTTATTTTCCCTTTATTGATATACATTAATATGCACATTAAATAGATTACACATGTACGTGTTTTCGCGATACTCGGATCGGCAAGTTTCATATTTTGCTAGCTCTAACATTTTAAAAGATCATAAAGAATACTTTAGGATGTTTCTTATAAACGGGAATAATATGTTTACATGCTATCGTCTTCTATGTTTAATTTCGTTTTATTTGGTCTGCCCCAAAGTGAAAGCCAATCCCTCTTTCAATATATTGACTCCAGGGACCTGAATCCAGGAATAGTTTAAGTTGAATTTGGTTTGCGAGTTGACAAAAATATCTATAGCTGCTGGGCTATTTCTTAATACAAATATTAATCATGAGATTGACCCAATTGCAATGCAAAAAAAAAAACAACGCCAAAGCAAATAAAACCATTTTGAAATTCCAGTTACTATTTATAGATATGTGTGTATGTTTTTTCTTTGAGTTAAGTTTGATTGGGTATGTAACTGTATTCATAGATTAAAATGGTTATACTTGAAAAATTGCCTTTGAATTCATATGTTTCTTGAGAATTTATGAAATTTCCCGATTCAATTACAATGGCGCGAACTGCCAAAACTGATTTAAACATTCAAAGGTTTGATAAAAACTCGTTTGATAAAAACTCGAATTTATTTATACATTTTATTTGATATTCGCAATGATGTTTTGATTATGAGTTTTAAAACATAGTTTTAAAGGGGCAAAATTTTACAACATATGTTTTGATGGAGTTATTCGTTCTGGAAAAAAAAATCAGCGATCATATTGAACATAAGAATAAATGCGTGAATTTTGTTCACGAGAATTGGAGGCGTACATATTAAGTTGATAATCTATCTACCATTTTTATAACAAAAAGCTTTCTCGATAGTCTTGTAAACAAAAAAGCAAGAAAATATTGTTGAAGAGCAAGTGGTTCTTAATATACGATAACACAATATGCATTTCATGTCTGTGATAAGACATGGACATGCTTTGTGTTACGATTATCATTTGAGAATTTGAGCCCATTACCAAGGCTTATCTTGTGACCATGGGGAAAACCCAAAAAGCCACAAAGCAACACTATTTAAACGAGAGCACTTTTATTTTCTTCACTTCACTGTGCTTGGAGAGATCTATGTGCTTTGCGTCTGGGTCATTTGTGTCGCATTGCCTATTATTTAAATATGAGTTGAGATTTTCGAACATTTGAAGCCGAAGAAAATGGATTTGAAATTAATTTTCATTATAGGTAGTCTTCTGTTTACTCTATATAACTGCTCGGCTACTGAAAGTCAAGAAGAACAATGTGAGACACCGGCTGCGATCCTACCGGCTCAAAAATACAGCATACAATATGGAGACTCCCAAAATTGCCCTCAACAAGATGGTGTTTACGTCATCGAGACGTTACCCGGCAACGGATGGGACAATCTACGTAACGTTGCAATGGGACCGGTGCTAGCATCCAATTACTCAAAGTGTCGCATGACGTCGGATCGCAAATTCCTTATCCCTGATGATGTACACGTCGAGGCATTAAAAGAAAGCAACGTTCATGTGTACTCACAATTGATTTCTCATTTCTCGAACTACACAAGTACAACATCGAGAACTATCAACGTCGAGGCCCATGCGCATTTTCACGTCTTTTCGGCAAGCGGCTCGTTCTCAAATTCATATCAAAGTGCCAAGATGAAGATAGTTGGCGATAAAAGCACCGTTAGTAGATCGGAACTGCGTTTTCGCGCGTACTCAGTTCGCAGTCACCCAGACGCACAGCTTCATCCGGTCTTTGAAGATCGCGTTCTCGATATTGCGTGGAGCATTCAAGGGAACGACACCGCAACTGCGCGATATTTATCGGATCTCCTGGTTCGCGATTACGGTACCCATGTTGTCACGGAGGAAGAGGCAGGGGCTGTGATTCAGCAGGAGGACCATTTAGATTCGCAATACGTGAAGACCATGGAGAGCGAAAGCAATACAATTCGCGCATCCGCTGCCGCCAGTTTCATGGGTCTTTTTGGAGGATCAGCGTCATTCACAAGTACAGTCACCAATGAACAAATCACGGCCTATCTAAAAAGTCGACAAGATACGCACACAACGACCGTCGGTGGACCACCTTTCAGAATCAACTTCACCATCAACGAATGGATCGATAAAATGGACAATAATCTCGTGCCCATCGATAAAAACGGTGTTCCGCTGTACTATGTTATTACCACGGGTGCCTTGCCTCAGCTCCCACTGGACACTATTCGTGCGACCGCTAATGTTGTAAAAGAATCGGTGTTGAGCTATTACAAGCACAATGTATACCGCGGCTGTACCAGTATTGACTCGCCAAATTTCAGCTACATCGCCAATCTGGATGACGGTTCATGTAAACAACCCGCGACCAATCACACTTTCGGTGGTATATACCAATCGTGCACCGGAGGCCTATGTGATTCAAGCAAGACACAGGTGAATCCGAAGACACAAGCCTACAGCTGCCCTGAGCAATACACTCCCGTATTCATGTCCGAGGACACACATTTCGAGTGTGTGCGTCGTTGTCATCATATTCTCTGGTTTCACTATAATTGCTACGACGATTGTAGCCACTCAAACACCTCCCCGAACGCCGCCCATTACGAAGCCTACTGGTGCGCCGCTACCGGCCCTGTCGAGCAAAGTTCCGGCTACCTCTTCGGCGGCGTCTACACGGATACCACCAACAACCCACTGACCAACGATAAGACATGCCCCGAGTACTTTGTGGCGCTGCATTTTGGTATGGATCACCAGATGTTCGTGTGTGTATCGGATGATGATGAACTGGGGTTCCGCTATTCGATACCCTTTGCAGGATTCTTCAATTGCAAAGCGGGAAATCCCCTGGCGCTTAGTAAAGACATCAGTCGACTGCAGGTAAGATATTTGGTTCACTTTCTTAATTGGTATACTCATTTAAGGGATTCTGTGTTTCAATCCAAGAAGTGAAAAATCGACGGTCTAACACATTGTATCGTGAAACTTGAAAAAAAAGTTTGTTTTTTTTTTTTAAATTCCGATTAACATAATCAAACATTTGAATATCGGAAAATTTCTTTCGCTGTCGGGGATCTAAAATTTGGTTAACAATAATCACCAATAAGAGGAAAAAAACACTACATGGTAGAATCGATTCGTTTTATAGAATTCATTATAGAATTCTTGTCATTGATAAATTCGTGGCTGTGCTCTAAATATCTTGGTTGTTTAAAAGTCTTATCACTTAATTTAGTCTATCACTTTCCTAAGTGTATATATTTCCTTTCCTTTTTCTAGAGCGCTGCAAATGACGCCCACCCGAGCCTATCCGCCTTCATGTTCAAAGAGGGCGCAACGACCTGGCCCAAGAAATGCCCGACCGGTTACAGTCAGCATCTATTCGCTATCTATGATGGCTGTGAGATCAACTATTGTGTCCAGGTCAACTCTCTCACACAGATCGCGCTTCCAGTCATCAAACGCCCGCCTTTCCAAAAGGAGCCACGATTGGTGAGTCTTTATAATAATAATATAATATTAATAAGTTTTATTTCATTTGCAATAAGTTATACATGTTACAGAAAATGTATATGCATATTATTGAATTGATACATTGATAAAATACATATTATACGATATATGATAGTTAAATTCATAAGAAAATACTCGTGGTGACTAGAATAAAATGAACTAGAAGTGTTACTGCATTATTTCTTAAACGATATAAAATGGCTTAACAAACCACTTATATCTGAAATAACTTTTTTGTTCTTTGGTCTATTTAAAATCTAAAAATGCTGTATTTTTTGGCGATTTTTGCCACACCTGTCAATGTCTTTTTTTAAATTCTTTAAAATTTTTATCAACAGCAAATAAACAAAATGCATGTTATTCAGCCG
>LQRL01043431.1:0-13835 GCA_001703475.1 Hydroides elegans
CTCTGGAAAACGCAATTCAGACAAATGCAACTCAGGAAAACGTCACTTAAGAAAACGCCATTCAGGAAAACACCACTCAGGAAAACGCCACTCAGAAAAACGCCACTCAAGAAAAACGCGACACAGGGAAACGCCACCCGGGAAAACGCCTTTCAGGAAAACGCCACTCATGTAAAACAGTTTCAAGAAAACTTTCATACAATACGTAATAACGACGTCATGTTCGACGTATTAAAAACCTATATTGCAGTACACAATGCTTCCCAGAGATGTCGTTTAATAGCAGCCCTATTCATTTGACACCGAAGCATCCGCGGCGACTACATGCAAAAGGGTCTTATTTAGCGCTTTATTAGTATTCGTCTCATTCTTTCTTATCCGGGCAAGATGAGTTTTGGCTGATTATGGGGGTCTTCCCGTGGGAATCTAGTTAGCAAAGAAGCTGTCTGAAGAGAGACACCCGACAGAAAACGACAAGGCGGGCGCCGGGGTCTCTAATTGACTTAAAAGAATATTGAAGAGGACACAAACCCATTTGCCTGTTCATTTTCATTCGTGTTTCAATTGCCCTGATTGTATTTTTAGCTGTAACTGCATCAGATTATGCACAATGAGCATTTGCGTAAGCGGAAAGTTTTTGTCGTTGTTTCTCATTTTTATTTCACGACTAATACATATTTGTAAAGCGATTAGCTTTTTATCCGTCGTCGCAAATCTGTTTTAATGATGGATATTACTGTGATGGGCACTGTGTAAATCGAAACTCATTTTCTATAGTTTTCACACAATTTGAAATAACATGCATTTTCTAATGACAACCATCAATTGGCTATGCAATGTATTTATGAGATTAATTTCACCAAACGGTCGCCAATCTAAATAGATAAGTAGATGGAATGTTTACGCTCAATTCTAACAAGCCAATAATTTTGAGTTATGTTGTATTTTCCTCAATTTGATAGCCTTAAAACATGTAAGATGTCTGTTTTATGAGACATGATATGCGATTATCTGTCTAATGTCATACATCATACGTTCGAGATAGATATAAAATCTGATAAAAAATAGCGTGTTTTTTTTACTTAATATACGATAATGAAATCATACCATGTCGTCCACATAGCATATAAACAAATTAAATTTATGAATCAATTAATTAATGAATGAATAAATAATATTGATATGAAAAATATTGATTAACAAACTAGAGTATAAAATGTTACTACTGCCTTCTCTTTGTGGTATGCACGATCAATTTTAAGACAAATAGATGGATGCGTCCAAATAAAAAGAATTAATAAGTATATTTATATAAAATATCGTGATTTGCTCATGAAAAAAGGATTTTTTTTGTGTATCAATCCAAAAGCAAATTGTAAGCAATGCAACGGAAAATGTGAAACTCCACCGAAAAGTTATATTTCTCAAGCAAAATGCTCAATAATCCACATAGAATCTACCCCAAACATCGGACCCCAAAATTGTTGCGAATTCCAGAAGTGTCACCATTCTAATTGATACCATTGGCCGAACAAAGACAGACGAGCTGTTCGTGTGACAGTGACACTTTCAGTGAATTAACCAGAATTCGTGGCTATTTGATAAAAATAAATTTGTAAATATAGAGACCTGTAGGTTTTACAATATATTTTTGGTCGCTGAATGCTAGTTTTTGTACATGTATATGGGTAAATGTTGCTGAATCCAATTACATTTGAAATGTGCGAAAAAAAAGACATAAGAATTCATGTTCGGACAGTTATCATTTCGGCAATTTTCTTATAGAAATATATAACCAATAGTCCACTCTATTGGTAAACATTCAAAAGCAGTTGTTTTTAATTGATACATATTGTCATTATTCGAATTATATATTTTATATAATTCCGGGCAATCACCCATCCTGAGATGTTCTTTTGGAATGATATTATATCAAACGATTTAATAGTGATATCTATATATTATCTCAAACGATTTGATGTTTATATCTATATAGCTGTTGAACACAATCTACATAATAATATGATTGCTTAACTTCACATCAAATAAGTTCGGATGTAAACTTAGAAACACTATTTATTAAATATTTAGCTTAAATATATAAATTATCAATTTTTCACAACATTATTGATGGTACGAACATGCGATTGCTGATATTTTCTGCGCTAGGGCGAATTTTAAAGAAAACATTATATATTCAGTGATATTGGTTTTACTTTATTTTGTTTGCATTTCGCAGTATCGCAAAAAAAAATCTCCATATCCTTACTATCATACTTTAAATTACTGATAAATTTCTTGCTGCTTATATATCACAGTTTTCGGGCGACGAGTTACCGAGCAGGATGACAATCCATGTGACAATTTGTGCTCAGACAGGATTACCACCTGGTCGTAAATTCTATGAGGTTCGAGCTATAAAGCTGGTTGTAATCAGCTGAATAGTTCAACGAACGGTTTTAGTCTCTCTGACGTTCCCATATTTTAGTACATTTAAGTCTCTGCAGTCAAATCGACAAAAGGATTGTTTAATGGACAGTTTGGAATGCTATCTTTATCCTGCATTAAATGTTTTTTTATTCTTTAAAAAAGTGTATGATCTACATGCTATTATTTATTTTAAAAGAAATAATTAGCTTTAAAGAAGGGAGAGAAATCGCTCATTCATATATTTTAGTTAAAACATCATATACAATTTGATTACCAAGTAATAAAATCAAATCATTCTGTGTTCCATGATTTTCGCAGTGACTTCTGATTTGCAATGCAATTAAAAGGGTTATTTTATAATTTTGATTATGTTTTACTCATCGCAAATTGACAAGCTCTGTTTACTTTAGGAGATACGTATTTATAGGAGCCATCTTTTGGGTATCTATTTTAAACGGGCGACCATTCAACCCTTCATTGTATGAATCGGAAGAACACTACAAGGGTCTTTTTTTATAATTGATTTAACCACATTAATGAGATGAAACAAACCATCAAGGTCAGATGGTGGGCCCCGAACAAAGACTACAAAACACAGGTCTTGTGTTTGATGCCAACACCTCCTCTGAGGATTTCGTCAGAACGGAACCAGTCCGAGAATGTTTGAGGGACCATATAAGAGTAAGGCGCATCGACATTAATGGAGATACGGAATCAGGCAGAGAATGACTTGGTACTATGGATGGTTACCACTATGGACCGCTTAGTGGTAACCGATTTTTGTTCGGATACGGAATTATATTCGTAAGCGAAGGATTGATTTCACACAATTAAGAATTTCTGAAATGTTTATATTTATGTGATTTCCAATCTTTCATCCAAAGTCAGGATTTTGGTATGGGATTTTACACTGTAGTATGCGGTGTCAGCAATTTCCGTAAAAATAAACATGTTGCCCGTGCATCATTTGTTTTGGTTTGTTATTTAATCATGGTAGATATCGGGTTGCCAATTGAGATGCAACTGCTCAACAGTAAAGAAATATAAACACAAAACAGACCTTTTATAAAGTATTCCATCACCATTGAAAATTGTGCAGGAACCTTCACAAGAATAAAGAAAAGGTAGACAAAAAGGTCTTTCAATAGAAAGTCCTCATACCTAGAGCTACTTAAGTCCTGGAAAAACGAATGCGAATATGGCATTGAATGAATCCATTTGACTTCTTTTGGTCTGTATCCTGATTGTAGTAGGTTGTGGAGTGACTTTTCCTGTAGTATCATATATCCGAGACAACGTGGCTACCACTCTGTTAGGGACCGTACATGTAGTTTAGGAATTTTCTATTTTAAGAATGTGTAACAGGTTAAGGATGATGATTCTGGACAGAATATGATGCTTTCAGTAAGAAGAACGAATTTCAATATAAGGAAAATTATTAAATAATCTATGTTTTGTTTGAAATAGAAGCTCAAGAAATAATCATATAGAACAAAGCAAATCCGCTCGGTTCTGTAAATTCACAAGTAAGTTATAGCGGGTCAGAATAAGGATTCGCAAGTGCTCTGATATTAGGAATATGCGGAATATAAATTAGTATAAAATAAAGTATCTCAGCGGAATTAATACCGATAGGATTACTATATCTAATGCTATTTTAAATTCCGCAAACGCAAAGACCCCACCATAACGCGGTAATTTTAAAATCTTATCTAAACAATTATAAGGAAACTTATTTCACACACCTTCAATAATTGTTATTTTGTTTCAAAATCAATCACCAGAATTTTTAGTTTTGTTTTTCATGAAGTCGGGTCTGATTTCGTCATCGGAATTTTCTCACCAAATTCAATCACGTTTACGTCAAAATGTATTGGCTGTAAATGGGTTGCTAAATTATTGCAACTTTATCATGTTATCGTGCCTTATTACCTCGTATTTAATTGTGTCCGTTTACATCTTAATCTTTAGGCAATACCATTTTATGTATCTCCTGTCAAGTCTGAGACTATCTTGATTACAAAACAAGACAAATAATAAGTCTGAGACGAGGAAAATATTAAGAAAATTCAGAAATTGACCGACCAAATGCATATAAAAACAATACAAAAAATACAAGTTATCACCATTCCATTTATCGTTTTTTGATCGTTAAGAAAAAAAAAGAAAAATATAAATTATCACGATTCAGTTTGTCGTTTATTGTTCGTTAAGTAACTCATGATTATAAATGAAAAATAATATTAAAAAAAAACTAAAATAACGTATTTATAATACAAACAAATTGAAAATACCGTCTTTATGTACTTACCTTGTACATTTTACGCCGTTGTCAAATTTTGTAAATTTTGAGATAATTTATATATACATATACGATAAAAAATATGTATGTATTAAATAATTCAGTTGGCTGTCAGATTACGGGCAGATTAAAGTCATACATATACAGTATTTATTTTTATCCTTTATTTTTATCATGTCTTATTTATGCCATGTTATATATGTTTATATTTCTCGCTGTTTATCGTAGTAACAGGACAGGTTTCATTGCATTTTTGTTAAATGCTTGGAAATATCATTAATAGTGATTTCATAATTAGGGTACTTCGTTCTTTTATAGACACGGAAGCCTTTAGAAAACGAGCAACTTATAGTTTACGCAAATCCTTCCCAACAAGCAATACAAGACTTATGATAAAAAAACGCCAGGGGAACAGTCCAGTAAATATTTACAAACATGGCTATGTAAAGTTTTAATATCAAACGTTTTTTATGCGAATTATACAACTAAAAGCCAGTAGAATATCACTCAAATTGTTAGATACAATCACATTTTTTCGTGTATTCGTATTTGGTTAAGATCTGTTTCTGTCAAAATAACCATTATCTAAGTGAGAGCCATCAAAGTAAATCCATGTGGAATTGAAAATAATTTGAACATTTCATTTCATGGATATTCAGCTGAAATGTGAAACATTTACACGTTTATTTCACATTTGCCCCCAAAACCTACCTGCTCCCTAGCCAGGGAACCACTGTATTACGTCCACAGAGGTGGTTTCCTTGCACAGAATGATCCGCGAAGCACCTTGGAGAGCAGGAAATGACAGGAAAGCGACAATAAGTTGCCTAATGATTGTCTTCGGCCATTCTTTTAAGGATTTTCTGCGACCTTTTAAAAGCTTTTCTAATGACCTTGTTAGTGATATTTTTCACTTGTGGAAAAACAGTTTTCTCTTAATCTGTGGCTGCCGCCCTTGTAGTATGAATTGCCAGGTATTGAGAGGTGGGATTTTTTTCTGCGTAGAAAGCTACAGGAAATTAACCACTCAATGTGGGGGAAAGAGGTCGGGTACGTAATACCTTATCGGGATATGGGGGCTTTGAATAGACTGCATTCATATTTTATTCGCAAATCGTAACCTCGATTTGCTGCAGATTGAGGAAAAAACATGAATGCCTTTATGGAATACAAGGTCCGGTTTCCATCTAAGACACAATAATTGCTAAAAAAAAACACTAATATGGAAAGAGCGCGCGCGGACAAATGTAAGGAAATACAAGATTGATTATTTGTTTGGTTTTATAACCTCTTTTAAAAGTTTTAAAGCGATATAACTGACAAGTGATCATTATTATTGTGAATATGACGTTTAAAAGGTATAACCTCCGGCAACGCTGTTTCTCCTTGCCATCACTCCTGCACCAATAGTAGCCGGTATAGAGCAAGTTTTTGGTTGCAAATGCACAGGCGCGGATTTAGAGGGGGGCGCACCCGGCGCACGCCCCCCTGTTCGCCCTTATAGGCAAGACCAAAAAAATAAACCTGCGCCCCCCGGTTCAGTCTGATAATTTTTACTGTTTGCGCCCCCCGGTTCAACATTTTCTGGATCCGCGCCTGATGCCCGAGACATTTTGATTCTTTGATAGTAAAGAATAATCGATCAAGGGCAGCATTCATTAAGCGCAACGAAATTGGATTTAGATGAAAGAAGGAACTGACTGATGAAACACGCCTCGGAAAATGCGGCCTCATATAATGATAAGTGAGTGGGCATATTGTTAGCAATCGTGTTCTTACTACATGGTGGGAACACATTCTTTTGGAAATATTTTATATATATTTTCAGCTATTGAAATGCCATTATCAATTTTTTTTTCACAATGAAAGTAAAAAAAAATGAAGACAAATTTAGAATTACATGCGCGTCCGTACTTCGACTATTTTACATTATTTAAACGTGGTATGATTTCGAAAAGGAATAAGAATGGCCACGATATTGCTATGTTTATGGAGAAAAAATAAATCATATTGTATTCTCTGGCTATTTTGAGTTATTGAAAATACAATGAGTATGTTATAAACAAAACAAAATCTTAATTACTTTCAAAGAAGGTCAAAATAATCATATTCAAATTATTTTATATGTTTAAACTTTATACTTATACTTAATATGCTTGTTATTTCCCCAAAATAAAACTAATGCAATCATATAAAAAATACTTTTAAATTAATAAATTCATAGCGACTAAAGTACAGTTCCCGTAGAGACAATTTCAAAAATATGTCCAAAAACAACAACGATGTACTTTGACGTTCACGTGTTTCAAGTATGACGCTTGCAGCACAAAATCTGTTTATCGTATCTCGTTCATTGCAATTTGATTTCAAAACAACAGGGAATTTGTATTAGAAAGAAACACAACTAATACAATCTGATTATTAATGGGCTAGGTTTATAAGCAAAGAAAACACAATCTTCGTTAAGCTAAACCAAACCAAGCCAACAATCATCGGCCACAACCCTTTGTTATTCATTTATTGAACACAAACTCAATGCAGCCCGCTGACATTTCACTGTAAATCTGCGGAGAAAAAGATGAAACATGGCACAGAGTTAAGATAACGCAAACGAATGAGTCGACGCGATTGGATTTCAGCTTTGCTAGAAATTGCATTTCAAATAGATCTGTGTTTAATTTGACAAAGCAACGGGCGCATTAAATCCCAGCAAAGACCGCTAGTGATAGCGTAAGGACATCGCATGAGCTCAGTCTCCAAAGATGTGTTTTTTTAATGCAAGGAGGTAGACTATTAAACTATTTCGTTCAATTAATGTCTGGACGTCCATCTTACCACGCTTACGTTCGAAGTTGGAATGACGGCTGCAGCACACAGCTTATCCTGAACACAATTCATTTAGAGTCAAATTACAATATCATCTGAAGGTGGTTTAAATCAAAATAATAATGTATTTTATAGTGCACCATTAGTAAAGTGGTTTCAACACTAATAAACAAGTAAAAAATGAACACATACATGTGTACAACACGCTTTAACGTCCCTAACATAATCTAAAAACTCAAACTTTTGAAATGTTATATCCCAAATAATTTTTCCAAAAAACGTTTAAGCATGATTACCGTGTCACTTTAAACTTAAAGATTTCAATCACTGTTTCAGTTTTTCAGCAAAAGGTTAATGACGTGCACCTTCGAGAATACGTTGGTGATAGATCCAATAAGGCGAGACACACCGGGGAGGCAGGGTTTAGAACGGCGGGGGATTAGCTGAAAGCTGGAGATTTTAAATGAATTAAGACTTTTTTCATAAATATTCATTGTTGATTTTCAACAAGTCATTGACCAGATTAAAGGTATGAGACATGTGGAGCCACGTGGTATATAACCTGATACTGAAAAAATGAAATGTCACTTGATACAATTTGCCAAGATATATGCAGATTATTTAAGGAACCAATGCTGGAAAAATACAAATTAAAGTCCGTAAAAGAAACCGATTCGAATAATTCTTGTTTCTGATAGTATGCGGATGTCCTTATTGCTCAATATATTTTTTTCTTAAAATAGGACATGAATTTATACATTTTCCAATCCGACAATATTTCTTAGATCATTCCAAAGTTGTAGAATATATTTGAGTGTCTATTGTGTTTTTACATGTGTATTCTTACCATAATTATAATGGAAATAATATATATAGTTCTGTGTTTGAGGAATCATTAATATCATTAGTCACACTTATTATCGATGCAGCTTTTCCGTCTTAATTCTTCCAATGTACTCATTATTGGGAAATTCATAACGTAGACTATCCAGTTTGGTTACGGGGACCAAACGAGTTTGAGCGAATTCGATAAAACCTGTAAGTGCCTGGTAAGGCTTTGAGCGACGAGTAGCGACAGCGATCCTTGTCCTTATGCCTGTTTATATTCTCTATATTCATTTTCTATGTATCTTTGGAAAAAACAACACTAGGTTCTGTAAAGTTCTTATAGGACAAGTATGGCTGTCTCTCTTCGTCGCTCCAAGTCTGGCCAGGCACTTCATATAGTGATTGCGGCTCACCAAACCAGACATGAACCTATAAGCAGTCCATTCAAATCCATCGGATGCTAAGTCTATTGCTTCATTTATCAAAACTTGGTTCGCTGTTCTCTATGGCGGCCTTAGACTGTATGAGAAGACTTGTGTTACATTGGGGCTCGATTGTGTGATCCGTCAGGCAGACATTTCATTAGAACACAAACAAAAGTAAATAAAAAGATAGTTTATCAATTGTTTGTGTATCTGATGATTGCCAATATGACGAAATATATGGTATGATGACTACAATGCTTGAAGCATTCAACTAGGATTTCATCTCGTGGGGCATCGTCTGACAAACTTGTGTCTCACAATAATAGTGCGGCCAGTCGCATCTGAGATCATCTGAGAAAAGGATCAAAGGTAGTCGAAACGTCTTCATAAAATTCTGCTTCAGTTTTAGTAATCTAAAAAAATCATATCAAAGCAATGCTTCAACTTTTCTATTGCGTTTTTTAGAATAAAACTGACAGTTATGATGCCAATTCGCACAGAAGCACTTCAATATAGACCAATATATGTTTGTTAATTAATGGAATTAATGTCGCACTCCTTTGTCGACGTTCTCTTAACATGCGAAAGAACAACTAAATCACTATATGAATAACAACAATTGCGACGTCGGCACAATCTTTTTTTCCTCAAAATCTATCCATTTTATATATGATGCTAAATCATTTGTTAGTTTAACAGTTAATTTTCGTGAAAATTCTTTCGTATTTGTCTATTAAACCATGCTTATATTACGTATGTTTTGTCGATGTTCCCTAATTGGATACAGAACCTACTCACACTATTAATTACAAAAATTGCGGCAAAATCCTTGGATCGGTTTTCCCGAATCCATCAATTTTATATATGATTCTAAATCATTTGTTGATTCTTGAGTCAATTTACGTATTTGTCTTTAAAATCATGCTTTTATCGTGTATGTTTTGTCGCTGTTCCCTTATTGGATAAAACAGCACCTACTCACAATATAAATTACTAAAATTGCACCGGCAAAAATCCTTGGGATCGGTTTTCCCGCCAAACCCCATCCATACTCGTCATTACACTAAAACCTTGATTATCGCCCAATCGATGGCATCCATCCCAGATATGCAAAAAGCCACTTGAAATATCCGCCCGCGTCTAATGATGCGGAATGTTTGCGATTTGTCACCACCACATCGGACGGTGATAGGTCAGAGGCGCACTAATTTACGAAACAATAAAAGTAGTTCTGCGAGAATGTATTACGTCACGCTCACTTCCGCTGAGTAATGAGGTCGGAGCGAGAGTGCGCTCTCAATCATGACGTGATTATTTGTCGCTGTGATTTTCGGTGTTTTTTGTTAGGGGCTTGTTTGCCGATGGTGTCAGTAATTCTGGAACGGGCTTTGTATTTCATAGGTATTTAGAGCTGAGCGATACATGTTTGTAAATATAAAATAACTAAATTTAATTTACATTCTTAAGTATACAATTTATAACGGCTACATTTCTTGTTAAAAATATCTAATGTTGTGCACTCAAGAAATTTGCCAAAATTGTATGAGACCAAAAACAATCACCACTCCGTGTCACCAGCATCTCAAAATCATTCAGATGACTCTACCGTTCTGTCATATTAGTCCATTGTGAAATCGGACAACTCAACGTCATCAGTTTTTCACTCCCTAGCGTTTATTACATAGACAACGGAACAATAAACTTTATGATAAATGTGAAAAGTGTTAATTCCGATCAGAGAGCATGCTTGCAAGCTTGTAAATCACTACGTATCTGATTCCAATTCCGGATAACTCAAACACCCGATTATAATCATTTGTCGAATTGACTCTACACTTACAAACCCGTCCCTATACCATTACCCTCCCCTTCCATTGGTATTTGTCACTTTTTCGCAGGGTGCAATAAAACGCAAACGGACGATTTCAGATAAAGCGCTTGTAAATGGATTTTACAGCTCATAAGTAGAATATCGAGTTGCCATTTCGGTAAGGGGGATAAAGAGTGATGTTATTTATGTCAAATGGTGAGACTGCTTTGTTGCCCAGTATAATTGCGAGGGATAGTGGAATATTAACCTTCTTCTTGTTTTGTTTTCTTGTCGAAATGTTCTTTTTGACAACCAAAACAAGGCAATTTCAACAGCTATTTATGCGACATCTTCCCGACGAACGGTGACCAATTAAACTACAATACCATGTCAATTATTTGTTCCAGACATTAAGCAACACACATCGAGTACAATAAAATATAAAGCGCCGTTCTTAGCATTGCTTAACAGTTTTGTTCGCGACGAATTCATTCATTGGACTGTCTACACCAAAAGGACGGTTTAAGATACATACGAACATAAACTATGCCATTCCACACAAATATGACGTTGCCTTAATTTAGCGCAAAACCATGTGATGATCGAGTTCGTCGGGCGTCACTTTACATTCACTAAAGCCCCTATCAATAATCTAGTATATTTTAAAGCGGGAATTTAAACGAAAGTTGTTGTTTTTTGTTGCGTTCGATAACCGATATCGTGCTTCATTATCATTGACAAATGATATCATCAACTTTTTAAGGATGCGCAAATATCGTATTTGACGGAACGCAAAAACGATTTCTTCTTTTTTGGTCTTTGACATTTTAACATCCCTCCCACACACATGCTATCGACATAATCTGGGACGATAAAAGGAGGAATGCGGCTCCCTCTGATTAAATCTGGCGCCACTAAATGCCATATAAAGTGGGATTCTATTTCCTATTATTAGGTCCATATTTGGATTATGAAGTGCCATCAAGGGTTGTACTCGCATAATTTGCACCGAATTGAACCTGCATAAGGTCTAGGTCGATTATTGATAGACCTCCGAAAAATTATATCCAACCAATATTTATTAGATAAAGAACGAGGTCGGTCTAATCATAGACATATTGGACATGTTTTCAATTTTTATATCCCATCAAGGTCCTCGTCTGTTTCAGTCAATTACAAAATATTATGGATCATGAATACAAAGGAGCTGTAAACTGACAATTAAGTATCAATTAACCAGAATCTTGGAGGATGGTTGGAAATATAGTTTTTGTATTTGTTCAAGATATTATGCAGCCAGTTTAAATTTGTTGGTTATGAAAGTGATACATGTATATATTATTTATATTATAATATTGAATTTATTACATTGAAAAAAAAAAACATACTAGATCAAAACCCTCACCTATATAATTTTTCAATTTGATAACATTGCTATGTCGCTACCATTTGTCTTTATCTTCGATTCATCATTTATCCGGAAAAATCATTAGTCAAATAATAGATGGGTCAAAGCAAAGATCATTCCGTGTGGGTGCTCTCGTAAATCCGTTGCTAGGTCAGTCGTAGTGAGTGTGATTAAGCCACAATTACACATGCGACTTGGAACCTCGGTAGCCGACGACAAAGGAATTCCTATTTTGTTAGGACGCCAAGAACTTATCAGAAACGTTATCTTAAAGTTGCGTCCAAACGTTTAGGAGGTTGGTATTCACTCGAAATAAACGACCGATCATGTAATTAAATCACCCGTTTTGAAGCTCGACTAATCGATTCTTGGACAATTTAAAACAAATCATATAGTGGATAGGTTTTCAACTTACAAAGTCGTTACACGACGTCGCATCGTTTCGAAACATTGCCACGAATCATCTACTAAGGCAAGCATTATATGACCAAAACAAGAGACTTGAGCGGGGCAGTAATTTCACTTATCGGCCGTGTATCAAATAAGACGTCACAGTCACTCAAGGGGCTCGTTGCTAAGACGTGTTGGTCACTAAGGGGGACATCGCGATGGAGAATCATTTGTGTATTTGGTGACACAGGAATGTTTCGGTTGATTGGAGTTTACTGAGGCTAAGTCATTGAACTGCTAGAATGGTTACGGGTGAAGATGCATTGATATAGAAGCCTATTTGTTTTGGTTGTCCAGTGTGATAAATCAAACTGCGGATTGATTTTACTTAATATAAATATATACTGGTTTTAATAACATTTTAGTATTTATTATGTTTTATACGCTATATTTATTTCATTAGCTTTGTTCTATATACTGTATGGTAAAAAGAAAATAGAAATCTTACTATTAGCATTGTTAATGTGATTCTAATTGTTTTTTTTTTTTCGAGACAATATATTAGTCTATCCAAATGTCGTAAGCTAATATGTGAATCATATGTCCAGGCTTGTAGACTATTGGCTGATCGTTGATATGTGGAAAAACACCAAAATATCAATTATTATTCTAGAGACGGATCAGATCATATTGAATTCCATTCTTTTAATTATTTAGTTATTATTTATTTTTTTAAAGATTATTGAGCTTGAGGCACATTTTTCATTCACAAGTGTCCTTTTTCCTATCGACTGTATCTCAATACAATACATATAGACTATTGTAGTTTTGAGATCTTAGCGCACAAAAAATGACAAACACCAAACACAAGAAAAATGACAGAGTTCCACCTTTTATTCTGGAGTAGCCTTCTTGCATGATAAACAAAACACGCCCACAATATTTAATAGGAGCAATGTGTTTGGCATGAATTCAGGCATACATGTCAAACATCTATGAACATTGTCGAGTTGCTATATAGAAAAGTGGTTCAATGATATATAAATAATGAAGATTTTATTACATTCAAAACAAAACATTGCCCCTAAACTATGATTAATTGAATATTTTTTTTGTGCAAAATGCTTAAGCAAACCATCCTCAAGCTTTGTTGCATTAATATTTAAGCGTTTTCTCATTTTGAATGGCTTTTCGAAAACAACATTTCTAATAATTCGATGACTTTTTTTATTGTAAAAAATATATAAAATTTGAATCAATCCATTTAGACATCTGAAAGTATGATAATGTAAACATAGGTTTCAATAAAAGATATGTGGGTGTTGGAGGGGACGATGCCTTTTAGTAGGGGATAAACGACAGAACTGGACCAGTGTCCCCCCGGGGGGGGGGGGGGGGGGGGGGGGGGGGGGGGTT
>LQRL01043460.1:0-20431 GCA_001703475.1 Hydroides elegans
GTTATATTTTATGGAATCCATTAATTAAAGTAACTGTTTAAGTTTTGTAGCATGATCCAATAAAATATGGTTACCATCAATGTGACGTTAAAACGGATGTCGATAGGCTTTTGTTGAGCCTCGGAAAAATCACCAACTTGAGCAGAAACAAGTTTGATTTAATTTTCTGCTCAAGAAATGAAATCTTAAAGTTTAACAAAACCATATTTGTATTCCGTTGGACGATTCAAAATCTTTTCGATATTTTTCAATGTTGTCTTAAGATTATTTTAAGATAAGTTGTTTCGAGTTTGCATTGTTATCTTGTAAGTTAATTCAAGCTTTATTGACCTAAATTATTTTGAAAATAATAATTTTTAAAATATCTGAGTCTACAACTTTCACAATTCAAAATTATACGTGCTATTTCTTGCTCTGAAATTAACTAAAAGGAATGTAGATTGTTTTCGTGGGTTGGTTGGGCAAGGCATCCAACAGTTGGATTTAACTGCCTTTCAGTGTGATTCATAATTATTGAGCGAAGCAATTGAACAAACGTTTCGTTAAGTATTTATCAAACTTTAATTGTGTTAACGCATTCGAATTTGGAATAATCAATTCTATGACGCCATTAGAGCAAGCGAGCAACAGATCGGATCTTTTGAATCCCACCAAATTATAATAAATAATAAGTTTATCGCTTCGAAGAACTTCTTCACAATACTTGGAATCCTTTCGTTAATCATGAAATTCATACCATATCTTTAAAGAAATCGAAGGCAGTTATATACTTATGCTGCAAAATTTTACGAGGCTCGTTCATTAAAATTATATTGGAATCTATATTGATTAAGCATTATGATGTTATTTATTACACAAAGAGGAGCCTCCCGTCTTGCGTTCAACCCACGTCAGCATTATATTTTAATTTATATTTATCTTATATTATATAATAGTTTATAGTAAAACTATTTAGGGACTCCTCTCCATTTGAGTATATAAAGAGGGTGCACTCCCTGTGCGAGGCCATCTCGATCTTCTGATCTAAAGATTATTAAACTTACACCTTGAATTCGGGTTCGTTCAAGTTCGTTTTACGAGCTAAGGAATCGAAGGATGAGAGTGCTTCTACTGATTTTCCTGTCCATCAAAGTACATCTCAGAATTAAGGCACAAATAATACAAATTTTGTTTTCATGGCTTTTGTGTTTTAGATGGATCCTTTGAGAAAGTACCGCAACGGGAAGAAACAGAAACGTCCCATACCGATGGTGGAGTATGCCAATTGTTTTATGGATGTTTTAGAGCAAACGGAGTCTCTGCGGAATGATGCCCGTATTTTGAGGATACCAGCGGGTGCCAGACCGAAAGAATCCATGCAACTATCAGTAATTCTATATTATCCGATAGAACCCCCGTTCGTCGACCTCGATCCACCGGAGGTGATTGAGGTTGATGATGAGTCCAGCGATGAGGATCTCCCTCCTCTTTCGTTGCCAAGTCCTAGTCTCCGACCTCCAACACCACCTAGCCCGGAAGGTGAACGTCCTCCTTCACTACCGGATATTGTTTTCCCACCTGCTCCAAGGAGGTCATCTACTCCACCAGCAAAATCCCTAACAGCCTGATACCCATCACCAAAATACGCCTTCAAATTCCCTTCCTTCTACATCCGGAATTTCCGCTAACCAAAGACCGCCAATACCATTCCAATTGGTTTTGACCGAGAATGGCTTCGAATTTTCATCGACATATTGTACGAAATACCAATGGTCTCTTACGATAGACCTTGATCAATAGAAAAGTTCACTGACTTAAGTTTGAGACATTTGATTCGATTCATGTTCAAATTTCCATATGCAATCGACTCTTGTAACTTTCTTCACACAATTTAACCGTACACAACGTCTTTAAAAATGAACTCCTCTTCTCCAGATTTTCTGTAAGAACGATTTATAACGTGCGTTTTCATGATGCACCTTTTTTCACAATACAGTGTTTTGGTATATTTCCCCGTGGCAAATGTTAGGCCTTTATCGATAACTCCTTTTTATACATATTGTTTTTTTTCTGATTCCAATATTTGTTTGACATTGACAATCTATAACGGGTTTTTAAATTACGATTTTAAGTTTCGCTCTTGATTGATTAGATGTTACTAACGGACTTGTATATTTGCTATATCACTGTATCATATAAATCTGAATACGAAATAGCTTTACCCTCATAGTGCATTCGGATATATATGTGTCTGGTGTAGCTATCCTATTTTTTTGCGCGGACGCAAAACTTTTGAAAACGTGAAGTGTATTGGTATATGGAAATTCCTCCTTTAAAATATTTAATTCGATCCCAGCAGTTTTTAGCAGCTGCAGTAAATTACCTATTGACTACTAATGGAATGAACCCACCTAGTATTAAGCTCACGTTAAACATGCTAAACGTTATTAAATATATAAATATCATTTATTTAGAAATATCAATTTAGATTATGGAATTTCCGTATTTTGAAACCTATATTTTGATTAAATGCATATGGTTGTGGTGACGATATAAAAGCTTAATTTGATGTTATCTTGCGATATAAATGAAAATATATATTAATGTAGACAATCTTACCGTGAATGATATATGAGTTATATAAACAGATTAAATGTTGTAATAAAATAAATTCTAGTTAAACTTAATAGAATGTGAATGTTGTTATAAAAATAATGATTAAAGTAATAAGTGTTTGATGTTGTAACAGAAAAAACGTTATAAGTAAATTAAAGATTCAATGAATGATTTTGCCCTAAGATTATTATCACAAATTACCAATAATGTATGCGTCTGAGCGTCGCTAATGTATTAATTGGGAGCAGCCATGTTAGCGTCACTTTTGGTCATTTATATAGGACATATATAAGACATATATATCAAAGAATAAGCAGCGCATTTTTTTTACTGTAACCGAATAGATCCTCAAGCTGAATATAAACCAAAAAGAAGCCTCAAAGCAAACACACGTTGCACAAATGTGCTCCATGTAACTGGGAGCTGCTTATTTAGAATATGCAATTATATATAACCAACGGCAAATGCATCAATAAATTCAAAAATTTCTATTACGCCCCTTTTTGAGTCCTCAATACCGATCGATTTAGAAATCTCCCTGATAACGATTAATCATAAGGGTCCGACATCGAGCTTCCTCCACCTCCACAAATGTCCAAAGTTCAGAATGATAGTGTTAAATAAAATTCCCTTTATTTGAGATGATGCAGGCACATGCCCCACAAAATTTCAATGCCAACATTGCGGACGATGAAGCAGCTCAGTCCAATCAATAGAACACCGTACAATCAATGTCTAAAAACATCGTTATCGATTACCTGTTAAAGGATTAAATATGTTCGCGATGGGAATTTCCATTCATTTACACAAAAACTAAGAGCTTTATTTAGGTACAATTTGTCAAACTAAGTTCCGTTATCGACAACTTTGATTGTTTTGCCTTTTCAAATACTCGACCAGATGGGAAAGAATCAAATTTAACTGGTTCTCGGGCAGAACAAGCTCGACAGCGAGTATTGGTGCAGCGTACGTTTTTTACACATATAAGTCGAATAAGCACTGCAACACTTCCTTAGCTCAACTAGACTCTATCAAACTGCTTAGTTCCCTCAATCAAAATCCTCTACTGGTCGGAAAAAGTTGGTGCCAAGTGATGTATAATGTTTATTATTACCAATACCTCTGTCGAGTTCCAGAAATATGTTAGTTCTTAATTAAAAAAAATATATATTTATGAATATTATATTAATTGTATTTAATATAATTGTTAATATAACTATAAGTTGTCCAAACCAAAAATGACCCATATATAACTATACATATGCATATGAAATCAGGTTATGTATAATTAGCCATGATTTAGTTGCATAATCTTATTTAAAAAATTGTGAATGGATCCTTTTCTATAGATTACATTGATCTAATATTGTATCTGCGCTACATATAAGATACCTATATTATATTTAATTACGTAAATATGTTTCGATGGGTTCATTTAAGGCTGTTGATAATATTAATATGTGTAAAAAATAACACTAAAAACTAAGATTGATTAATAATCGTAATAATTGAATTATATAATACAATTTCTATTACTATACGTTGAGTCTATCATAAGAATAATAAGTTAATCCAAGATTTTGGTATACAATATATTTATAAATAAATCGAGTATTGTGAAGTATATGGTTTATGATTCTTTGGATGCAATAAAGATTCTTTTGTTGACAAGATCAAAGAGGCGTCCCCAAATAAATGATTTTGAGCAATGATATTTATATAAATAAAATATTTGGTATTTTGCATAATACGTGAAATGTGGCCGGGATTCCATCCCTTTTGAGGATATTAAGACAGACCGCACCCATGCACGACATAGATCTGATTGTGTATATTCAAAGTTTCAAAATTTCAACAAAGTTTAAGATGTAAGAGTTATGTAGACTTTTTTGCAATCGCATGCAATGAATATGCGATAAAGATCCTGGAACCTAAAAACGTTTACTCAACCGAGCATGTGAAACCACCCAAATATAAGTCCAACAAAATTGAACAAATATTACGGAAGAAGGTGTTTTTAATTTTGTCGGGAAACACAAATTTAAAAAGAAGTAGTGTACAGTTTCATGTAATAAAACTATAGCTTAAACTTTAAGCTATAATAATATGCAAAAAATAATATCTCTTAGATTATTCATTGATGTTAAAGTTTATAAAATAAATTATTTGAAATAATTTATCAAAGTTTTGTTGTATTCAAAAAAATCGTATTTCTATTATTGTGTGAAATAAAAAATGAAGTGTTTAACTGAGCTTTAGAAAAAAAACTTAAGAAAATCACAAACGTTAACAGAAAGCAGTTTAATTTTTTTCTGCTCCAAAACTAACATCTTAAAGTTCAACAAAACACTATTTTCGACCTCCTTGACGAATAAAGATTCATCAAATATTTTTGTGGTTTTTCTTAGTTATATTTCTTGCTTATGATATCGTTGTCTAAGAAATTATCTCATATTTTGTTGGCTAATTTGTTGGATAATTTTGTTGGCTAATTATTTTCTTAATAAAATCTTTAATGCTTACTTTGGTTTTGCAAGACTTACACCAGATGGATTCCACTGCCTTCCAGAAGTAAAGTTAGATAATTTGCGATTCGTTTCGAATGTTTCATTTGAAATTCTAATTGCATCAAATGATTCAGTTTGGGATAATCAAAATTGATATCGCCATTAGAGCGGAAAATGAAAGATGAAATAACTATTATCCTATTAAGATATTACTACATTATTGTTTTGAAACTACTCCGAGGCATCCATAATTAGGGAAGAAAAAGTGAAAATTTGATTAGTGTTCTAACTCTCAATATGTTGGAAGCAATAAAGATCCGAATGTTTTTGCAACATTTGTTTAGGCCTTTTGGAATTCATGTTCAATCAAATATCAAATTGCGATTTCATATCTATTACACGAAGAGCGCTGTCCCTTCTCATGCTCAACCCACGTCAATATTATTTCAACAAAAAATAGAGTGGTACATAAGGCTCAACTATAATTCCGCTGAGGTAAACACAAGTGTTATGTATAGCAATTAAATTTGCGATGGTTTCTACATGGTATTAAATATATTTCTCCCTGAGCCTCTAAATATATTATCCTTGCAAATGCATGTATCCGCATTTTATTATAAGTTGAATGTATTCATGGCATTTTAAAAGACCAAGCAAACCAAGATATGTTATCATCGTTATTTTATAATATTTTATATAGAAATTCAAATACAATCAGTCTATTGACTTTTCTGTATCCATAAATAGTATGACATTAGAATATTGTAAGCACTGCATTATTTCCGAATAAAAAAGGGTGAAATTTGAAACTATTCTGCAAATAATGTATTTATTTTTATATGTATTTGTTTCTTTTTGTCATTTAATGAGTAATTCATATTTGTTTGGTTTGCACAAATACAAATATACATAGTGCTTTACTGAAAGAAATGATATGTATGCTCAATAAATTTGATTATATCTTTATAGCTTTCAAATTTGCAACTTTTTATAACTAACGGCAAAGACATTCATTAATTCCAAAACTTTCATTACGCCATTATAAAACCCTTCAAAACCGTTCAATTAAAGAATCTCCTTGATAATGTTGAGTCAGCAGATTAAGACCTAGATCAACCCCTTCCTTCTCACATCACAGACGACGAGGACACCAGTCATTTCCATACCATCCATACCCTTACAAAAGATAGCCTAAATGATAATTTAATCAACTATACTACTTGCTCTCAATGGGAAATCCCTTATCTATATTCCGTATCAGAGCATTATTTGGAAATTCAAATAGACATTCGCTCTGCCGTCATCGACGATTTTAATTTTCTAAAATTCTCCAAGCATATATTGGACCATATGGGCCATAATCAGGTGGAACTTGTGCTCGACAGGCAACAACATAATACCGATTTATTTTACACTGTAAGAATTTACACCACGCAATCATAATTAGTCAAGCTAGCTTTTCAGCTTTTCCTTCATGCACATATTTTATTTCAGAATAAAAAAAAACACTAGAAATAAAGCAGGTAGACTTGATCGAAGTAACAAAACAAAAATTATGTTAATACTATAGAATTCATTTCTGAAAATGTCATTTGTGTGTCTCTGAAAATGATTTTAAATTGAAGAGTAATTTGCTAAGTAGGATTGCCAAGATGAATTAAAATTTAAAACTTGAATATTACCTTTAGTTAATTATTACAACTATTATGATTTATTTTGGTAAAATATTAAATATCACATTGCAAGTTGAGATTTATCCAATACAGGACAGTGTAATATACAAATCTATATCTAAAACTGTAAGAATGATATTGTTAAGCGTTTGTTAATGATAATTTACGATTTATGGAAAATTGTATATATCAGATTATATGTATATCCATTGCGTGGTTGAAGGTATTTTTATCAAGTTTTATCATGAGACAAAAATTTAAAGAGAAGTGTTCTGGTACTTGTGTATAAACATAATTAAAGTTTTAATATATTAATATTTTAAAAAAAATCAAGTTTAAAATCACAAATAATTAAATCATAATCATACGTAAATTTTCATTCCTTTTTAATGAAATATTCTAAGATTTATTCCTAAGATTAACTATTGTTTAAAGAAGTTGTTGTTATATTTTATGAAATCGATTGATTAAAGTGGCTGTTTAAGTTTTGTAGCATGATCCAATAAAATATTTTTACCACGGTGTGACGTCGAACAGGATGTCGATCGAGTTTTTTTGAGCATCGGAAAAGTCGCCAACTTGAGCAGAAAACAGTTTGATTTATTTTTCTGCTCAATAAATGAAATCTTAAAGTTGTCCATATTTGTATTTTGTTTGACGATTTAAAATATATTCCATATTTCCAATGTTGTCTCAAGATTTGTTTTAAATAAGTTGTTTCGAGTTTGGATTGTTATCTTTAAGCTATTTCAAATTCTTTGATTTTCAACTTCCACATTTCAAAATTATACGTGCTACTTCTTGTTCTGAAATCAACTAAATGAAATTTAAAAAAACAATGCGGGTTGGTTGCGCAAGGCATACAACATATGGATTCAACTGCCTTTCAACCTGATTCCTAATTATCGAGCAGAGTAATTAAACAAACGTGTCGTTAAGTATTTATCAAAATTTAATTGCGTTAACGCATTCGAATTTGGAATAATTAATTCTATGACGCCATTAGAGCAAGCGAGCAAAATATCTAATCATTTGAATCCCTTCAAATAAAATAAATAATAAGCATATTGCTTCGAAGAACTTCTTCACAACACTTGGAATCCTTTCATCAATCATGCAATTTATACCCTATCTTCAAAGAAACCGAAGGCAGTTATATCTTTATGCTGCAATTTTTTACGAGGCTCGTTCATTAAAATCATATTAGAATCGATATTGATTAAGCATTATGACGGTATTTATTACACAAAGAGCAGCCTCCCGTCTTGCGTATAGCCCACGTCAGCATTATATTTTAATCAAATTGATTTTATATTATATGATAGTTTATAGTTAAAATGTTTTAGGGCTTCTCCCCAGTTTAGTATATAAAGAGGGTGCGCTCCCTGTGCGGGGCCATCTCGATTTTCTGATCTAAACATTATTAAATTTACACATTGAATTCGGGTTCGTTCAAGCCACACAAAACTGTTCGTTTTACGAGCTAAGGAATCGAAGGATGAGAGTGCTTCTACTGATTTTCCTGTCCATCCAAGTACATCTCAGAATTAAGGCACAAATAATACAAATTTTGTTTTCATGGCTTTTTTGTTTTAGATGGATCCTTTGAGAAAGTACCGCAAAGGGAAGAACAAGAGACGCCGCATACCGAAGTATGCCAACTTTGTTATGGATGTTCTAGAGCAAAGAGAGTCTCTGAGGAATATGGTATCCGTATTTCGAGGATAACGGCGCGTGCCAGACAGAAAGCATCCATACAACCATCAGTAATTATAAATTCTCTGCCACAACCCCCCGTCCGTAGACCTCGATCCACCGGAGGTGATTGAGGTCGATTGAGTCCAGTGATGAGGAACCCCCTACCCTTTCGTCGCCAAGTCCTAGTCTCAGACCTCCAATACCGCCAAGCCCAGAAGGCGAACGTCCTCCTTCACCACCGGATATTCGGCCAATTTCCCCACCTGCTCCCAGGAGGTCATCTACTCCACCAGCAAAATCCCTAACAGCCTAATACCCATCACCAAAATACGCCTTCAAATCCCCTTCATTCTACATCCGGAATGTCCGCTAACCAAAGACCGGCAATGCCATTCCAATTGGTTATGACTGAGAATGGTTTCGATGTTTCATCCACATATTGTACGAAAGACCCAGGGTCAATTGCAATAGACCTTGTTCAATTGGAAAGGTTCTCTGACTTTAGTTTGCGACATTTGATTCGATTCATGTTTAAATATCCATATACAATCGACTCTTGTAACTTTCTCCACAAAATCTTACCATATCCAACGTCTTTAAAAATGAACTCCTCCACTCCAGATGTTCTGTAAGAACGATTGATAACGTGCGTTTTCATGATGCACATTTTTTCTCAATAAAGTGTTTTGGTATATTTCCCCTTGGCAAATATTAGGCCTTTATCGATAACTCCTTTTATACATATTGTTTTTTTCTGATTCCAAATATTTGTTTGACATTGACAATCTATAACGGGTTTTTAAATTACGATTTTAAGTTTCGCTCTTGATTGATTAGATGTTACCAACAGACTTGTATATTTGCTATATCACTGTATCATATGGATCTGAATACGAAATAGCTTTACCCTCATAATGCATTCGTTTATATATGTATATAGTGTAGCTATCCTATTTTTTTGCGCGGACGCAAAACCTTTGAAAACGTGAAGTGTACTGGTATATTAAAATTCCTCCTTTATAATATTTAATTCGATCCCAGCAGTCTTTAGCAGCTGCAGTAAATTATCTATTGACTTTCTTTTCTACCAACGCCCCTTCATATCTATAACCTCTCTCATTGCAGATTGAGTTATGATGATATAAATGCAATTTTAATGCGTACTTCGGTCGTAAAACTGCAATAAACGCAACTGCGTCGCTGAGTAATATTGGAATGAACCCACCTAGCATTAAGCTCATGTTCAACATGCTAAACGTTATTAAATATATAAATATTATTTATTTCGAAATATCAATTTAGATTATGGTATTTCCGTGTAGCATGACACTTCCCATATTCTAATTAAATGTATATGGCTGTGGTGACGATATAAACTCTTAATTTGATCTTCAAATCTTACGATAAAAATGAAAATATATGTATACTATCTTACCGTGAATGATATATGGGTAATATCGACAGATTAAATGTTATAATGAAATAATCTCTAGTTTAACTAAATATAATGTGAATAACGATTAAAGTATTAAGTGTTTGATGTTGTTACAGAAAATATCTTAAAATGAAATAATCTCTAGTTTGACTAAATATAATGTGAATAATGATTAAAGTATTAAGTGTTTGATGTTGTAACAGAACAATTCTTGAAAGTAAATTAACTTTTCATAAAGGTATTTTGCCCTAGGAAAGAGTATAACAAATAACCAATAATGTATGGGTTCAAGCACATGTTGTCTTCGCCAATGTTTTCAGGAGAGCAGCCATGTTAGTGTCACTTTTTGGTCATTTATATAGGAAAAATATCATTTGAATTATAAATTATGATGATTGTATTGCATAATAATTCAACTTAATTAACTCTAATTGAAAAACGTTGTGCCTCGGAAATTGTTACCGATTAAATGATAACTTGTTTAAATATTTACTTTAATGAATGATTTCGACCTCAAACTGCCAGCGAGTGTTTTCGAGTTAGAAACCCCAACAAAATCTGAAGCGCAGAAGACAGTTTTCACGCTTTAAAAATAGACACTCAATGCACATATTAAATGCTGTTGAAACATTTTCGTCAATCAATATTCTATTTTATCTGAATTGTACAAAATACTTTTAATATTGTAGAAATCAACTTACAGGAAAAAAGTGAAATATTATCTTAATATATGTTTGTGAACAATTTTCAAATTAATTTTAGGATAACTAACAAAAATGACACAAACTTATTGTGATATAATCTAAAAACGACAGGTTGAAATATGGAATAAATTTTGATTCGTCACAAAGACCAAAAAAATTTTTTAAATACTTTTTTGCTCAAGATCTGCAAAGATATGTGGCTCAACAAAAGACTATTGCCATTAAGTCTGACGTCACATTTTAACTTGTAGAAATTTCGAATCATGACATTTTATTTGAACGACCTTACTTCACTGCTTAATGGACAGGGGATTCAAAGCTGTATCGATGCTTCTTAAACTGTTTCAACTTGTTTTACTATTTTTTAATGAAATATCAATAAAGTTCTCGTAGGGTGTGCAAGATCTGCATCAAATGGAATTTTGCGGTTTATAGCATTAAACATAATAATAATTTAAGATGATAGTGATATCAAATAAGTAGACAATGTTAATACTCAACTGAGACATCTTGTTTGATGGGCTGTGTTCTGGAAAATAATGCTTGAACAACATCATAAGGTTGTTAATTAATTTTTAGATGACGCAGGCACATTTAACGCCGCACTATTTTGAGGACACCACAGATCAAGAGGACACTAGTCATTTCCCTACCATCCATACCCTTACAAAAGATAGCCGAAAGAATTATTTATTCAAATATACTACATGACCTCAAAGGGAAATCCATTATCTATATTCCGTATCAGAGTATTATTTGGAAATTCAAATAGACATTCTCTCTGCCGTCATTGACAATTGTGATTTTCTGAAATTCTACAGGTATATGTTGGACCATATGGACCCTAATCAGGTGGAGCTTTTGCGCGACAGACACCAACATGATACTGATTTTTTACACTGTTAAAATTTACACCACACTAGCTTTTCAGCATTACCTAAGTGCACATATTTTATTTCAGAATAAAAAAAAACACTGGAAACAAAGCAAGTAGACTTGATCGAAGTAATAAAGTATGTCGATGCTATATAATTCACTTTTAAATATTTTATTTGTGTGTCTCTGAAAATATTTTTAAATTGAAGAGTAATTTGCTAAGTATATTTGCAAATAAAAACTTGAAACTTAATAGACGGGGAAATCAGTTTTTGAGTCACAATCAGTTTTTGGGTCACTCGCTAGTTTAACTAGGAACAAAACATGGAATATATCTTTTTAACGTAGCAAATGAAATCACAAACGTACTGAGGTGTTAATTCTTTTGTGCTTGTAAAAAAAGGATATAAATGTTGTTTCTGTGACAAATAGTAAGTGACCCAAAAACTAGTTAGGGGTGACTCAAAAGCTGATTAGCACGTCTATCACCTTTAATTAGTCATTACAATTATTATGAATTATTTTGGTTAAAAAATATTTGATATCACCTTGCGAGTTGAAATTTATCTAAGACAGGACAGTGTAATATACAAATATATAACTAAAACTGTAATAATGATATTATCAAGCGTTTGTAAATGATAATTACGAAATATAAGAATTGTTAATACCAGATTATATGTTTATCCATTGCGTGGTTAAAGGTATTTTTTATTAAGTTTTGTCAGAAGACCAAAACAAATAAAGAAGAGAAGTGTTCCGGTAGTTGTGTATAAAGATAATCAACGTTTTTAATATACTAATATTCTTAAAATAGTTCTGAAATAGTCTAAAATCATAAATGATAAAATCATAATTGTAAGTTTATTTTCAATTCGTTAAGTTTTTTTCCTTAGATTAACTCTTGTTTTAAGAATTCGTTGTTATATACAATAAAAACATATTAATCAAAGTTCTCCGAAATCCTTCACAACTTGATACCCAACACCAAAATACACCTTCAAATCCCCCTTCTTTCTACTTCTGGAATGTGCGCTTACCAAGGAACGGCAACACCATTCCAATTGGTGTTGACCAACAATAACTTCGATTTCTCATCCACATATTGTACGGAAGACCAAGGGTCTATTACGATGGACCTTGATCAATAGGAAACTTTCCCTGACTTTGGTTTGCGACATTTGATTTGATTCAAATTAAATTTCAATATACAATCGACTCTTGTAACTTCCTTCACACAATTTAACCGTACAAAACGTCTTTAAAAATGAACTCCTCCTCTCCAGATTTTCTGTTAGAACGATTAATAAAGTACGTTTCCATGATGCACCATCTTTCTCATTAAAATGTTTTGGTATATTTCCCCGTGGCATATTTTGCATTTATCGATTACTCCCTTTTATACCTATATTTTTTTACGTTTACAAGTATTTTTTTAACATTGAAAATTTATAATGGGTGTTTAAATTACGATTTAAAATTGATTGGTTTTATGTTGTCAACGGACTTGTATATTTGCACTGCGTCAAATGTATCTGAATATGGAATCGCTTAACCGTCATAATACATTTGTTTATGTATGTATATAATGTATCTAGTTTATTGTTTTGCGCGAACGCAAAACTTTTGAAAACGTGGAGTGTCCTGGTATATGGAAATTCCTCCTTTAAAATATTCCATTCGATCCAAGCAGTTTTTAGCAGCTACAGTAAACAACTTATTGACTTTCCTTTTCACAAACGCCCCCTCACCTCTATAACCCCTCTTGTAACAGCTTGAGTTATGATGATATAAATGCAACTTTTATGCGTCCTTTCGGTCGTAAAACTGCAATAAACGCAACTGCGTCGCTGAGTAATAATGGAATGAACCGATCTAGCATTAAGCTCACGTTAAACATACAAAACGGCATTAAAATATATAAATATCATTTATTTAGAAATATCAATTTAGATTATGGAATTTCCGTGTAGCAAGACACTTCCCATGTTTTGATTAAATGTGGTTGTGCTGGCGATGTAAATTATTTATTTTGATATTAAAATCTAACGATATAAATGAAAATTAATACAAATGTATACTATCTTACCGTGAATGATATAGGAGTAATATAATAAGATTAAATGTTGTAATTAAATAAACTAAACTAGTTTAGCTTAATATAATGTGAATGTTGTTATAAAAAATAATGATTCAAGTAATAAGTGTTTGATGTTGTTACAGAAAAAAAGTTAAAAGTAACCTTTCATAAAAGTATTTTGCCCTAGGAAAGCGTATAACAAATTACCAATATGTATGCGTTCGAGCACCTGTTCTCTTCGCTAATGTATTCAGTAAGAGCAGCCATGTTAGCGTTACGTTTTGGTCATTTATAAAGGAAACATATAATTTGAATTATAAATTATGATAATTGTATTGCATAATAATCTAACTTAATAAGATTTTGTAGGATATATAAGGCGCGCTCCAGTCGTCAATGGGCATATACTCGAATCGAACAACGTTGTGACTTGGAAATTGTAACCGATTAATCATAATTTGTTTAAATATCTTTAATCTTAATAGATGATTTCGGCCTCAAACTGCCAGCGAGCGTTGTTGTGTTAGAAACCCCAACCAAAACTGAAGCGCATAAGACACTTTCACGCTCTCAGAATGTATACACAATGCACATAGTAAATGCTGTTGAAACATTTTCGTCAATCAATATTCTATATTATTGGAATTATAAAAAAAATGCATTAGATATTGTAGAAATCATCTTAAAGGGGAAAAAGTGAAATATTTTTCAAAATAAATGTTTGTGAACACAATTTAAAATAACTTTTAAGATAACTAACAAATATGACACAAACTAATTGTGAAATAATCTAAAAACTACAGATTAAAATAAAGAATAAGTTTCGATGAGTCACTCAGACCAAAACAAATCTTTTGTTTAACTTTTCTGCTCGAGATCTGCTCGAGATCTGTGGCTCAACAAAAGACTATCGTTATTAAGCCTGACGTCACATATTGACTTGTATTTTCAAATCATGACATGTTATCGGAACCAGCTTACTCAACTGCTCAAGGGACAGGGGATTTTCTAAGAAATGTTAGTAAACAAGTAAACAATATTCATTCTTAACTGGGAAATATTGTTTTGTGGGTTTGTGTTCTGGAGAAAAATGCTGGAACAAAATGATTGGAAGGGACAACATGGTTAAAAAAATTCTTAGAAAAGAAGTAGACAATGTTTATACTCAACTGGGATATGCTGTTTGATGGGTTGGTGTCTGGAAAATAATGCTTGAACAACACGAGTGGAAGGATCAACATGGTTTGAAGAATTGTTAGAAAAGAAGTAGACAAGGTTTATACTCAACTGGGATATGCTGTTTGATGGGTTGGTGTCTGGAAAATAATGCTTGAACAACACGAGTGGAAGGAACAACATAATGACAACATGGTTCAAACAATTATAAGATAACAAGTTGACAATGTTTATACTAAACTGGTATATATTGTATTATGGGTTTGTGTTCTGGAAAATCATTCTTGAACAACATGATTTGAAGGAACAACATGACTCGAAATATTCTTAGAATTTTACTGTATCAATTTGTGTTGATTTGTGTTGCTCGGAGAGACGTTCATCACTCCGTCAAATGGATGATGCATTAGGTAAGAATGTTGATAGGACTGGGTTATCATCTTCGATTGATGTTAGGTCCTAGGTAAAAACTGAAAATTGTGACTTTGTGAGTATCATCGATGGAAGTTTACGTCTTATTTTATAATGTGGCGAATATAATAATAAACATTGATAATATCTGGGGACAATTTACTTGATTTCTGGATCGTTCTCTGGTTTGTTTTGCTCAAAGGGTATGGTGCAAATATATGCAAGAACAATTCAAGACCTACTTCTATAACTTGACGCTCACCAGCTTTAAAATATTTTATAGCTTGGCGATTGATTGATAATCAATGAAATTATTTTTTTGGAAAATGATTGAAATTGCACACATGCTCTTATCAATTACAAGCGAATTGTTTATCGATAATTAACTTTTGGAGTTTCGCGATTTTATTTTCGTGTCTTTGTTCAAGGGGATATTAAACAACTAGCTCAAAATCAGAGAAGTTGGCTTGATTAAGCAAATCCATGTTTGCTTAAGGTTCGTGTTAAAATGATATGATTTTTTAAGTTGTTTTAAGCTATTTCAACGACTCATGTTGTTGTTCAAGCGGGATATATAAATAGCTCAAAATCAGCGCAGTTGGCTTGATTAAGCAAAAACTTGTTTGCTAAAGGTTCATGTTAAAATATTTGATTTGATTTTTAAGTTGGTAAGCTATTTCAACGTCTCATAAAACTTTAGGCTGCGATGTTTTGTTACTTATAATTATCAATCATATGCTGAAAGAGGCTAAGTTGGAGAATATTCATTGCCTATTTCCTGATATCCAGCGACCACTAACCGAACATTTCGTCCAGTTTTGAAATAAGTTGAGTACTCTTCCATGGATTCACGCGTAACTACACATAAACTGCGGATACTGAAATTGCCCCATTGTATCTATTGTTGACGTCACAGTCGCGTTTTTAACGGCGATTGTCATTCTTTTAAATAGAGCCAAACGCGCTTTGCAAACAGTAAAGGTAGTAAAAATTGGGCAATGAATATTCTCCAACTTAGCCTCGTTCAGCATATTAATAAACTCGTTGGGATATTCAAGAGAACAGGTTATTGTACTAATGCTACAATACAGGTTAGCGTCATTTTTAGCTTTTAAATAATGCTAATTGAAAGTGGAATAATAGCGTAAATATATATTTAAACGTTATCTAAAATGCTTTTAGAATTATCGCATTTTGAAATTTGAAGACGCATATATAAAAGCTGTTAACAAGAAGTCGACGCTTATTCGGTGCACCCTTGCTTAGCCTCGTTAAACTTTATAATTATCAATTATAATAGAATCAAGTCGCCCAGGGCAACTGGATCAGAACACATATAATATTTAAATCAATAAGCTTGACCAGGCACACTTTCACCTTAGTATCACATATCACTTATCATTAACTTTTTTCCCGAGCTTACAAATTGGTGATCCCTAAAATGCATACATTCACATTTTTCAGCAACGCCCATGGTCGACAAGACATGTCATTGTTTTTATTAACATTAATTCAATAGGAAATCAGATACAAACAGTCTAATGACTTTTCTGTATCGATATAGTAATAAATATAAATCTTTATTTTTAAGTATAGCCTCATATCCAAATGAACTACAAGTGTGATATTGGAAACTCTTCTGCAAATAATATAATTTTGTTATTTATGTGTGTTTGTTTCATCATGTCATTCAGTGACAATTTAATAATTTTCTTTGTTTATTGCATTAATGCACATATACTTATTGTGTTGTACTTGATAACACAATATATTTTCTTAAAAATTGAACAACAATGTTTAACGTCTATGATCTAACGTTTCTTTTATTGCGTTAGTTAAAATGTTGGCATAAAAATAATTTTCTTGACATCCGTTATTCAAATAATTAGTTTTTAGATACAGGCACTATTTTGATGACGCAGGCACAGTTAACGCCACACTATTTTGAGGACATTAGAGACGACGAGGATACCAGTCATTTACATACCATCCATACCCTTACAAAATATAGCCTAAAGGATTATTTAATCAACTATACTACTTGCCCTCAATGGGAAAGCCCTTATCTATATTCCGTATCAGAACATTGTTTAGAAATTCAACTGGACATTCTCTCTGCCGTCATCGACAATTTCGATTTTCAGAAATCCTCCAAGTATATGTTGGACCATTTAGGCCATAATCATGTGGAACTTGTGCTCGACGGGCACCAGCATAATGCTGATTGTTTTACACCGTTAGAATTTACACCACACAGTCAAAATTGGAACTAGCTTTTCAGCATAACCTTAGTGCACATATTTTATTTCAGAAAAAAAAAACACTGGAAATAAAGCATGTAGACTTGATCGAAGTAACAAATAAAAAATTATGTCAATGCTATAGAATGCAGTTTTGAAAATGTTATTTGTGTGTCTCTGAAAATAATTTTGAATTAAAGAGTAATTTGCTAAGTAGGATTGCCAAGAAAAACAAATTTTAACCTGATATATTACCTTAAGTTAATACTTACAACTGTTATGATTTATTTTGGTAAAATATATAATATCACCTTGCGAGTTGAGATTTATCCAATACAGGACAGTGTTATATATAAATCTCTAACTAAAACTATAAGAATGATATTATCGAGCGTTTGTTAATGATAATCACGAAGTATAAAAAATTGTAAATACCAGATTATATGTTTATCCATTGCGTGGTTGAAATTATTTTTATTACGTTTTGTCTGGATACACAAATTTTAAGAAGATCAGTGTTTCGGTACTTGTGTATAAAAATAATTAACGTTTTTAATATATTAATATTTCAAAAAAAGTTCATGTCTAAAATCATAAATAATTCAGTAAATTCAGTAAATGTTCATTCCCTTTTAATGAAACATTCTAAGATTGATTCCTAAGATTAACTCTTGTTGTCTAGTCGTTGTAATATTTTATGAAATCGATTAATTAAAGTAGTTGTTTAAGTTTTGTACCAGGGTGTGACGTCGAACAGGATGTCGATAGAGTTTTGTTGAGCTTCGGAAAAATCACTTACTTGAGCAGAAAACAGTTTGATTTAATTTCCTGCTCAAGAAATGAAATCTTAAAGTTTTCAATATTTGTATTTTGTTCGACGATTCAAAATCTATTCCATATTTTTAATGTTGTTTTAAGATTATGTTTAAATAAGTTGTTTCGAGTTTGCATTGTTATCTATTAAGTTAATTCCCATTTTATTGTCCTAATTTATTTTGAAAATAATATTTAAAAAATATCTGAGCCTACAACCTTTTCAAATTTCAAAATTTTACGTGCTATTTCTTGCTCTGAAATTAACTAAAAGGAATGAAGATTGTTTTCGTGGGTTGGTTGCGCAAGGCATACAACAGATGTATTTAACTGTCTTTCAACATGATTCATAATTATTGAGCGAAGCAATTTAACAAACGTGTCGTTAAGTTTTTATCAACATTTAATTGCGTTGTCGCTTTCGAATTTGGAATAATCAATTCTATGACGCCATATGAGCCAGTGAACAACCGATTGGATCATTGGATTCCCATTAAGATTATAGTAAATTATTAGTTTATTGCTTCAAACAACGTCTTCACAACACTTGGAATCCTGTCGTAAATAATGAAATGTATACCCTATCTTTTAAGAAATCGAAGGCAGTTATATCCTAATGCTGCAAAGTATTACGAGGATCGTTCATTAAATTTATATTGGAATCGTTATTGTTTAAACATTATGATGTTACTTATTAAACAAACAGCAGCCTACCGTTCAGCCCACGTCAGCATTATATTATAATCAAATCTATTTTATATTGTATAATAGTTTATGTTAAAATGTTTTGGGGCTTCTTCCCATTTGAGTATATAAAGAGGTTGCCCCCTCGATCTAAATCTTGTTATTTCTCGGTCGAAAATTGTAGTCGTTTAATACAATTGTAAAATTGAAATATATCAAGTGAAATATACTAAATGTGAATAAAAATTTATATTATATTATTGCAACTGATCTTGGACTTAGCATTCATAGCTCTACGAGCTACATGAACCGCCCAAATACAAGCCAATAGCTGAAAAAAATATGCTGGTTGATTAGGCAAATCACATCATGTTTTGCTAACTTGTAAAATCCAGTAGCACTTTGTATCAAAGTATTCGCCTCCAGCGAAACACGCGCCTGATTATCAAAAGAAGTTAAGACTATTGTGTTAACACTCCGTCCAAGTGAGAAAACGAAAGGCCTTAAACGGGCCACAGATATAACTTCTCATGAATTTGTCACCAATATTTCCAAACATCCCGAAAAAGGATATCCATTCAAAGAAAGACTGGTGTCGGACGAATGTAATGGATAATGATTATTTCATGAAAGAGAAAGGGATACCCATTCAAAAAAGACTGGTGTCGGATGAATGTAATGGATAATGATTATTTCATGAAAGAGAAAGGGATACCCATTCAAAGAAAGACTGGTGTCGGATGAATATAATGGATAATGATTATTTCATGAAAGAGAAAGGGATACCCATTCAAAGAAAGACTGGTGTCGGACGAATGTAATGGATAATGATTATTTCATGAAAGAGAAAGGGATACCCATTCAAAGAAAGACTGGTGTCGGATGAATGTAATGGATAATGATTATTTCATGAAAGAGAAAGGGATACCCATTCAAAGAAAGACTGGTGTCGGATGAATGTAATGGATAATGATTATTTCATGAAAGAGAAAGGGATACCCATTCAAAGAAAGACTGGTGTCGGATGAATGTAATGGATTATGATTATTTCATGAAAGAGAAAGGGATACTCATTCAAAGAAAGACTGGTGTCGGATGAATGTAATGGATTATGATTATTTCATGAAACCTAAAACTGTGGACACAGATGGATCAATATTCATAGAAAAATAGTATTTATATTAACAAATATTTATCTAAATTATTTCAAAATGAGATACAGATGTGATAATGGAAACTCCCCTCCAAATACTTTAACATTTTAATGTGTGTTTGTTTCATTATGTCATTCAATGACTAATTAATAATGTTTTTTGTTGCGTTAATACACGTATACATATTATGTTGCACTTGATAAGGTTGTATGTTTACTTATAGATTAAACAACAATAATTACAATGTTTATCTAAAGTTTCTGTAATTTCTTTAGTCAAAGTGTTGTCATAATTTTCTTAATATCCGTTATTCAAATAAAAGGTTATCAGATTTTTAATGCAAAGCCATATGTATCATATAATAAACAGCGCATTTTCTTACTAT